>CAUYSK010114884.1:0-95642 GCA_963575035.1 Avahi laniger
TCTGTGAGTCTCCATTTCTCATCTGTGAAATCAGCATGATTATGGATGAAGTGAGACCACATACCACCTGGCACAGGGTGCATAATCAATACGTGCTCACTGATGTGATATTGTTGTTGTGATTAAAAGAAAGAACTAGGGCTGGGCACGGTGGCTCACACCTGTAATCCTAGCACTCTGGGAGGCCAAGGCAGGAGGATCACTCGAGGCCAGGAATTCAAGACCAACTTGAGCAAGGGCGAGACCCCCATCTCTACAAAAAATAGAAAAATTAGCTGGGTGTGCTGGCATGCGCCTATAGTCCCAGCTACTTGGGAAGTGGAGGCAGGAGGATTGCTTGAGCCCAGGAGTTGGAGGCTGCAATGAGCCGTGATCACACTACTGCACTCTAACCTCGGCAACAGAGCGAGACTCTATCTTGAAAAAAAAAAAAAGAATTGGAAACCATCAGGTGGTTCATTGTTGCCTTTCTAAGGCTGCGAATCTGCTGGGCTGCCTGCCCTTAGGATTCTCAGGGTCTCCCTTCTCAGGATGGCTGGTTTTCAGCTGCCATGGTGCTCAGCACGTAGCAGGTGGGCTTTGGTTGTGTACGGTTTGGGAGTCGGAATAACAAGGGGTGCCAAGGGCCCACCAGAGGGTGACTTTTGGTGGCATGTGTTGCTTTGGGGCTCGGAAAGCAGCACTATTGATCTCTGTTGTCATAGATTTCTGCTTCTGTTTCCCACTTCTGGGGCTCTTCCCTGGTCTCTTTCAGCACTGTGCCAGTTCTCCTAAGTCTCTAGCCCGCCCGCACCATCTCCCCTCTGCCTTCTCTCTCATCTCCTCCGCTGTCACCCCTCACCCCGCAGCCTCTCTCTGCCATGGTTCGTGGTAGTGGTGGGAGAAGAAGGGTCTTGCTCTTTGGTTTCCTCTCTGCTTCTGGAATTAACACATTAACTGCCGTGTGAGTTGTATTTAACTCACGCTAGTTTTGAGCCCGGGGCCTCATGAAGTACACGTAACTCACACGGCTCTTCACCTTGGGAGCCTTGAGAACTATTTTTCAAGTTGCACATAACTCATGCACAGAAAACGATAAAAAATAACAAATTTTTCATTAAATTAGAAAGGATCGTTTTGTTTTCAAAGTTTTAATTCTATTTTTGTAATAAAATACCATGGACCCAAGGAAAAATTTTTTTTCCTAGTGTGGCAGTCAGTGTGTTAATCCAAATGGGCACACTCTCCCTGCCCTTGCTCACCATTCATCCGCTTGCTCATTCGTTCAGAAGCTTTCATCCAGAGCCCAGCGTGGACCAAGTACGGCGTGGGCACTGGGGACACGGCTGAGGCTGAGGCCGGACATCAGCGGCTCAGGCTCACGGTTTCGGAGTCATCCTTGGGGCCCTCTTGCTCTCACACCCTGTCCCTGATCTGTCAGCAATGCTCTTGGTTCTTTCCCCAAAGCAGACCGAGGACCTGGGCTTGTCCTCCCTCCCTGCTTCACTCTCCTCTCCCGCCAACGGCCCCTTGGATTCCCGTGGTGGTTTTCCAGCTGTTCTCCTTGCTCGTGCCCTTGGCCCCGCCCCAGCCCACAGACGGTTCCCCCAGCAGCCTGCATGATCCTGTTAAATCAGAAGGGAAGTCACGCCACTGCCTGGCTCAGTATCTCCCCACAAGTCCTCCCTGTGGTCCACGAGGTCCCATGTGACCAGGCCTCATCCACCCACCCCTCCCTGCACTCCAGCCCCACTGCCTTCTCCGCTGTTCCCCAAACCTGGCTGCCGTGGTCCAGCCCCGGCCTTTGCATTTGCTGAGCCCTTTGCCTGGAGCGTCCTCTCCCCGCACGGCCACGCGCCCCTCCCACATTCGCTTACGGCCACCTGATCAGCCAGGTCTCACCTGGTCACGCGGCCTAAAATATCCATGCCTCCCGCCGCGGACTTCATGTCCTCCTTCCCTGCTTTACTTTCTTCCTTCCTACCATTTCATTATCTGAAGTCGTACACCGTATACAAAATCCTGTATGTATGTACTGCATCTTGCAAATATGGGATCTCCTTCTCTCTCCCACTAGAATTCCAGCTCCACGATGGATGGATTTGGGTATGTTTTGCTCCACCGATGTACCCAGAACATTTAGACCAGGGGTCGGCAAACTTTTTCTGTAAAGAGCCAGAAAGTAAATATTTTAGGCTTTGCGGGTCACGCAATCTCTGCCACCACTACTCAGCTCTGTCACTGGGGCGCAAAAGCAGCCATAAAAAAATACACAAACGAATGGGCATGGCTGTGTTCCAATAAAACTTTATTTACAAACACAGGCAGCTGGTGGTAGTTTGCCAACTCCTATCTGCAATGCTGTCCGACAATAAATATTTGTTCATTGAATCTGTGCAGACAGACGAGGTCACTGATCTCATTTTGGGAGGAAAGATAGGGCCAGGTGAACAATTTCAGACAGTGCTCGGAAGAAAATAAAGCAGGTGACAAGACAGAGGGGATGAGGAGGTGGCATTGGAGCTGAGATCTGAGTGATACGAAAGCACAGGCTACTTGATCACTTGGGGGCAGAGGGTTCCAGGCAGAGGGACCACCAGGGGTAAAGGTTTGGAGGTGGGAATGAGCTTGACGTGTGTTAAAGTCACCACTGTGACTGCAGCATGGTGACAGAGAGAAAGGGGTAAAAGATGATGCTGGAGAGATGGGCAGAGGCCAGGTCACAGAGGGCCTGGAAGGATTTTTTTGTTACCACTCTACTTTGATCCTTTTGTAATTATTTTTTAAATTGTGGTAAAATATACATGTTTGTGACCAGCCTGGGCAACATAGCAAGATCCCAATCTCTACAAAACATAGAAAAATTAGCCGGGCATGGTGGTGAGCACCTGTAGTCCCAGCTACTCAAGAGGATGAGGCAGGAGGATCGCTTGAGGCCAGGAGTTTGAGGTTGTTGTGAGCTATGATGACACCACTGCACTCTAGCCCAGGCAGCAGAGTGAGACCCTATCTCGAAAACAAAATATATAACATAAAATTTATCATTTTAACCATTTTTAAATGTACGGTTCTGTGGCATTAAGTGCATTCACATTGTTCTGCAACCATCACCACCATCCATCTCCAGAACTTTTTCATCTTCCTCAGCTGAAACTCTGTCCTCGTTAAACAATAAGACCCCATTACTCCTCCCCCCGGCCCCTGGCACCCACCATTTTAGGTCCAGTCTCTATGAATTTGACTACTCTAGGAGCCTCGTATAAGTGAAATCATACAGTATTTGTCCTTTAATGACTGGCTTCTTTCACTTAGCATGATGCCCTCCAGGTGCATCCATGTTGCAGCATACGTCAGAACTTCCTTTTAAGGCAGAATAACATTCCCATGTATGTACATTTTGTTTACCCGTTCATCCATCGATGGATACTCGGGCCGCTTCTACTTTTTGGCCGTTGTGAATAATGCTGCTATGAACATGGCTATACGAATATCTGTTTGAGTCCCTGCTTTCGCTTTTTCGGGGTATCTACTTAAAGTGGAACGGCTGGATCATTTCCAGTAGGATTTTATACCAAGGACAATCGACGGCCGATGGAGGCTGCACGGAGAATGTGGCATTCTTGCTTTACTAGGCCCCTAGGGCTGGGGTGAGGGGTTCTGACTGCAGGGGAGAGAGTAGGGAACCGGGAGACCCCGGAGGAGGCAGGTGCGAGGGTCCAGGTGAGAGACGGCAGCAGCTTCAAGCTTCCAGTCTGGCTGGGGAGGCCATATGGAGCATGTAAGTAAACAAATGGTTGCAAATAATGATAAGTACTGCAAAATAAATGAAGAGGAACTGGGTGGTATGATTATGGCGGGGAGCGAGGGGAGCATCTCTCTGGCATTCTTTACGCTGTTTACCTGACTCACAATCTACCAGCCTATTGATGCTTGAAATCCAAACCCTGCATTTAAATTAGAAATTACTTTGTTGTCAGTCAAGTGGGTTTGGTGCAGAGGTCAGAGCTCCTGGTTCTAAGAGTGTTTGTTTTTGTACAAGAGCCTCAGATGGGGAGAAAGGGGTTCAGAGGAGTGGTTTGAGTCTGTGGCTGAGAGTTGCACAGAGAGGCTTGGTGGTTAGGGGCAGAGCTGAGCCTTGTTCCTGCCACATTCCAGCTGTGGGATCTGGGATAAGTTACCTCATCCCTCTAATTCTCAGTTTCCGTTCTTGGAAACTGGTAGACTTATTGTTTGGTCTCCTCCACTTCCTTCTTTGTTTTGTTCACTGCTGTGTCTACAGCACTTAATACAGCATCTGGGACGTGGTAGGCACTCCGTAAATATTTTTATCTTAATTTAGTTTCTATTTTAAAGTTTTTAATCAAGGTATAACCTTCATAAAGCAAACCACAACAACATTAAATGTCCAGCTCAATGAATTTTAAAATATGTATGTGTTTCTGTGTATGTCTATAAATATAAATTAAAAAACCCAAGTAACTACCACCAGGTCAAGTTATAGAACACTTCCATCTCCCAAGCAGATTTCCTTCCTAATCAATAACCCTCAAAGATAACCATTATTCTGACTTCAATCAACTTATATTAGTTTTGCCTACTCTTGAACATCATAAAAATGGGATCATGAAAAATGAGCTCTTTTGTGTCTGGCCTCTTTAGTTTTTTATTATGTTTTGTGGGATTCATACATATCGTTGCTATTATGAACATTTTTTATAGACATTTTTTGGGGGAACCCAAGCACTCCTTTCTCTTGGAGAGGAGTAGAATTGCTGTGTCACTGTGTAGTTGCATGTTTAGCTTCAGCAGAAATGGTCAGTTTTTTAATTCTTCTTTTTAGTTAGTCTGGTGGATGTGTGATGGTGTTTCACTGGGGTTTTATTTGCATTTCCTTGATGACTAATGATGATGTTACACATCTTTTGATATGCTTGCTCAATAAATATCTGTTGAAAGGATGAATAAAGAGTTGGATAAAAATGGAAAGAAATCTAACTGCCTCTTGCCCTGCCCAAAATCCATCAGAGGCTCCCCATCGCCCCTCCCCTGGCCCACGGATCTTGCATGCTCTGGCCACTTTTGATCCCTCCTGCCCCAGATCTTTTTCCTTCCCTCTCTGGATTTCTGCCACCTAAGCTGTCTTCAGTTTCCTCCAAGAACCTTCTCTGCTTCATGGCTTTTCCATAAGCTGCTTCCTTTAGTCCTGAACATGACCCAGGCCTCAGGGACCCAGACACATTTCTTGTATATCAGCTCAAAAGCCCTTTCCTCCAGGAAGCCTTCCCTGACTTCTACCCCAGCAGGCCTGGACCCCTTTAGGCCCTCTTATGTCTACTTTTTCTTTGTAGCTCTCACCACAGTTGTAAATATCCTTTTCTTCATGCAATTATTTGATTAATATCTGCTGCCCTACCGTAAAAACATGTTTTAAAAAACCCAACACTTTAAGCTCCATAAAAGCTGCAACTTTGTCTTGTTCCTAGCAAGATACCAGCATATAGTAAATGCTCAATAAATATCTGTTGACTGTAGAAATGTCCAAGCAATGGCACAATGAGCATTATGACCTGAAAGTAATTACCCCTTAGAAACTCACTCACCCTGAGGAGGACCTGAGCCCATTAAAAAAAATCACAGAAAATAATTCTATCTCCCTCCCTCCTTCCCTCACTAGGTCCTTTGGAGGGTCTTAAATTCAAACACTGTTTCTGTTTTATTTTGGTGCAGCTGTTGTGTGGCAAGTGTTATGGAATCCGCACATCAGGCAAGGGATTAAAGGGCAGAGGAGAAAGGAAAGACATTGCTGGTGTCAAAGTGGAAGCTTAGACCCTCAGCTCCTGTGTCTCTGGCTGCCTGTGTATGAAACAGTTCTGAGGCAATATGCTACAATGGTTAGTGTCATAGATTTTTTTTTTTCCTTTCCCCTCCCCCTCACCACCAGACTACCTGGGTTGGAAGTTTTGTTTGGTCACTTACCATCTAAATAATCCCTGACAAATTATTCTCTCTCTTCTGGCCTCAGTTTCCTCATCTGCAAAATGGGGATAATAATAGCGCTTATCTCATGGGGTTTTAAGGATTACACGAGTTAATTCACATAAATTGCTAAGAACACAGCTAATAAGCTGCACGACCGTGAATGCCTGTTAATTATTATGTCTCTAGGTCTCAGTTTCACTACCTCTGAGGTTAGAATCAATAACCTGGTTGTTTCCGGAGGGTGAGAACAAGCGGAGGCGCTCTGCACACACGTGAGGGCAGCAGCTGTTTGGGATGGAGGTGGCAGCGCTCTGGCCATGAGTGCTCTGGGGTCATGGGTCTGAATCCCACTTCCACTCCTTGCTAAACTGTGTGATCTTGGGCAAGTCACTTCACCTCTCTGAACCTCAGTTTCCTCATCTGGAAAGGGTAGATTAGTAAGAGTAGCCACCTCCTCCTGTCTGTGTCAGCTTTGGAGTCAGCAACCCGGGTTCAAATCCCGGCCCTGCCGGTCGTCAGCCAAGTGACGCAGGAAAATCACCCAACCTTTCCGCACCTGGTTTTCCTCCATCAGCAAAGGGGAGTAACAGTGAGATCAACTGAGGGCGCACCTGGGGCGCTGGCCCCGCCAGGCTCGCAGGGGCTCGTGTGATTTTCTCCTTGGAGTTATGAATCCTGCTGTACCAGGATTCCAAAACGGCTGTGGCACAGGGTCCCACGCAGGATCGCAGCGGCTCTTGGAGGGTGCGAGACCCTCCCGGGCCCGTCCCGTGGGGTCTGCGGCCGGGCGGGGGGCGCCGGGGGCCGGGGTGCCGCCGCCCGCTGCCCACGCCGAGCTGCGCGCGCGGAGCCGGGCCCGGGCGGGGCGGGGCCGCCGCATCCCCGTGACGCGCGGGCCAACCAGGCGGCGTTGCGGCTCCGGCTCCCCGCCCCCCGCGCCGCCCTCCCGCCGCCGCCGCCGTCACCGCCAGCAGCCGGGCCCGTCCGCCCGCCGCCCGGTTGCCGCCCTCGGGTGCCCGCGCCGGCCGCATGGAGCTCCGGGGCTTCTGCAGCGCCGACGGCTCCGACCCCCTCTGGGTACGTGCTGGGCGGCCGGCGGGGAGCGGGGAGGCCGGCGGCGGGGAGGGAGGCCGCCCCGCGGGGGAAGCGCCGGGCCCGCAGCCTCCTGGGGCGTCCGGTTCCCACCGGCAGCCGCCTGGGGCTCGCACCCCCGCCCCGCTCGCGGCTGGGCCCCTTCGGGGGTACAGCGGATGGGGGGAAACTTGGGGGACTCAGTTCCAGGGGAGCCGGGCGTGCGGGGTCCATGTGCCCAGCCCTGGGGTTCGGAGCGGAGGGTCAGGGGCCGGAGCCTGGGGGAGGAGGCCTGCCTGCTTTGGGGTTCCCTCCTCCAGCTAAAAACAAGCTTCAAGGAAGGGGACGCTAGAGATGGAGGCAGGAAAGGGAAGTGTCTCCCTGCTTCTGTTCTCCCATCTTCTTTGTAGGCTGGGGTGCCCCCTTTCACAAAAACACCCCATTACCCAAGGGGCGACCTGGGAAGGGGCTCAGTGTGGAAAGGGACTTCCCACTGATTGTCCCCCTCCAGCTGTTTTTCATCCACGTTACTCTCCTATCTTTGGTTACCTAGCTTTGTCTTTTTCTTTCTGCCTAAATAATCCGGGGGAAGTTTGGGGGAACAGGGGAGGAGGGCGGGGGGGGGTCAGGGAAGAAGGACGTGTCCTGCTTCACCTTCGGGTCGCTTTTGGGGTGCAGCTAAGGGTGCCCAGGACCCTGGTACCCGTGGTTGTGCCCTCCCACCGCTGTAACACCTGAGGCTTCTCTCTGGGGATGTCCCAGAGATTTTCCCCCGGCAAATTTTCTTCCGAAATGTTGAGTGCCCAATCTGGCTGGGTGTCCAGAGTCCACTTTCCGTGGTCTGATCCCCAGTGTTGTGGGTTTTAGCCTCACTGTAATGTGCTTTGTCCCTTTGTTCCAGGAGGGCACTTCTGTGTCATGCTGTTTTGATTATTGGTAAACACAGTAGGCAAATCTGGACTCGATCATTTTCTCCCTTCTGTTTCGGAATCAGGAGAAACACCCTTGGCTTTTGGAGCTGGCAATTAGCATCCCAGAATACCTTCTTGTCCTGTTTGTGGTTCTTTCCTTGAAGGCTGCATTTGGAATGTTGGAAAGTCACTTCTCCAGGGCCCCTGCTGGAAGGCTTTATTTTTGAGGGATATCATTTTGTCAAACGACCAACCCCTCTTTGACGTCTTCCATTTTTAGGCCAGTGGGGTCAGAGGTTTACTCCAGATCTATAAATAGCACAGAAGCTGCGCATTCAGGGATGATTGCAGCCTCTTCGCAGGTGGGCTCTCTTTAGCAGAGAGAGGACAACCTGTGGATCCTTACTCCCTGTACCAGATGGAATAGCAACAAGATGATTTTTGCAAGGATCCACGTGGTGATCTGGGCTAGCATTGCAGTGAATTCTGGAGTATTTCCTTGTTTATTTTCTACTCCTAAATTAAGGGGAGGGGAAAATAGGTGACCATAAATGAGATTTTGTATCAGGATGTATTTTACTGATGGAAACTGGCTATTCGTGGCTAATTAGTATGTTTGGAGTGCCCTCTGTTTATTTAGCTTAAACTAATCCAAGAAGTCCAGATGTTTTTTTTTCTCTCCTTCCAAGGACTCTGTGATATAAGATTTGTGAGTTAATTTTTAAAGAATGCTTATTAATATGTTTCATGCCCGGTGTAGGAAAGTAGCTAAAAGTCTAGAAAACTCAACCCAGGTGGTTTGGGTTTTGCTTGGGGATGCTGACCTTTATCTCTGGCCACCCTCCCTGTGGTCCCCCAATCTTTTTGGCCTTGCATATGTCCTCTGCCCCTCCTCCCTCTGGATTGCTGGACTTGCTGGATGCTCCAGTTTCTGGGGGTGCCCTGGAACCAGAATTTGAGAGCAGGCAGCTGGAGCATGAGCAGGAGAATCTGACTGTAATTTATAGAAAACAAGTAGCTTCTGTGTTTTCCAAGGCAGCATGCTCAAGGCCAGGACAGACTGTGTGACCTTGAACAAGCCACTCTGCTTCCCTGTGCCTCAGTTTCCTCATCTGTGAAATGGGACAGGGGCCAAAAAATACCCCAACCTCCTAAGATGGTTGTGAAGAATGAATGAGTTAACCTTTGCAAGCAGCTCAGCCTGTGCCCTGCACAGAGATCAACAATGGTTATTATTCTTTCCAAAGATGTGTGTTTCAAGTTCCTTGTCCTTCCTTCACTTTTTCTTCAGTTGGTGGAGTCTCCCCACCCAGTCCTGCCTGGCTCTTTTTGTGACCAAGGTCACGTGCTTAGAAATCAAGGTTACTGGGCCTCATGTGACTCTATCTGAGCTTTGTTGCTGGGCCAGTGTCTGCCTCTGAGCCCCAGGAAATGTCCAGAAAACCCAGAATGTGGAAACGGTCCACGGTGAGGGTTCTGTTGACTTGTCACCTGTACTCGGGCAAATGCTCTGGGATGAGAAAAGAGGAACTTTGTTATTTATGTGGACAGTGGGCTGAGTCCTGCTGTACTTGGCTTTCTTTCATCATTGGAGGCGAGAGGCTGGCAGGAGGGGTTGTTTTGTGACTAACGTTTGAATGATGTTTGGAAAATGGGCCTGGGCCTTTCTTTGCAAGTTAATTTTTGTTTGTTTTACTTTTCATGTTCTTAAGACTTTATAAGTGAAGAGATTTGCAAGTTAATTTTTTTTTTTTTTTTTGAGACAGGGCTTCACTCTGTCACCCAGGCTAGAGTGCAGTGGTGTCATCACAGCTCACTACAACCTCCAACTCCTGGGCTCAAGTGATCCTCCTGCCTTAGCTTCCCGAGTAGCCGGGGCTGCAAGCTTATGCCACCACACCCGGCTAAGTTTTCTATTTTTTGTAGAGACTAGGTCTTGCTGTGTTATTCAGGCTGATCTCAAATTCCTGACCTCAAGAGATCCTCCCGCCTTGGCCTCCCAGAGTACTAGGATTACAGGCGTGAGCCACCGTGCCTGGCCTACAAGTTAATTTGAAAAAAATGCTTATGAATGTGTTTCATGCCCAGTGTTGAAAAATTGGAAAATATGGAAGAGTTGAGGAAACATCTCAGCAATGTAGTGCGGTGGCTCAGAGCAAGTGCTCTCATTCCCTGGGTTGAAATCTGTCTCTGCAGCTTAGGCGAGTTGCTGCTTCTCACCAGCGAATAGCAGTGGTTCGAGGGACAGGCAGGCGGATCCTTGGCAGGTACTCAGCACGTTGCTGCTTGGCACGGAGGTAACACTGGGTAAATGTCAGTGATCATCACCGCCTGGAATCCTCTAGTGCATTTTTGCTGCCGCACCTGCCGTAAGGTGTCGCAGTGAGTCGGTTCTGGGGCTGTTGGCCCCTGAGATGCTCCGTGCCATTCTCCAACTCAGTAAACCCCTGAATATTTGATCTTGCTGCCAAGAGGAATATCTTAGAGGCTATTAGAAATTCCTCTTGGGGTTAGGTCTGGCCTTGGCGTCAGTCTAATTCCTGCCTTAATTCCTCCTCTTGGCGCCACCACAGTCCATGAAGAGCCAGTTCTTTTCCTCTCCTCCGAGTGCCGTTTCGGTTTTCAGACTCGTCTCTTTGCCGCCTTCCACCTCCTCTCTCCTTCCCCTGCTTGTCCACGCCTCCTCCGAAGCCCCCTCGCTGCCTTGCGGATTCTTAGAGCTGAAAGGGACCTAGTGGGCTCTCCTCACCCCCCGCGCGGATGTGGCATCTGAGCCCCAGGATGACAGGGCCCAGGTCAAAGGTGAATGGCTCTGGGAGGAGGCGAGGACGACCTGCGAGGGGCCTGAGCAGGGTTCCCGAGGTTGCCTCTGGCCTCGGGGCGCTTGGCTGCGACGCTCCCAGGGTTCCGTTCTCCTTGCTCTGAGGACCAGCTCCGCCTGTGGCCGTCTTCACGGTGCCTTGCCTTTGTGGACTCAACTTTCAGGAACCGATCTCTCCACCCGCGTGTCTCGTGGGTGTCTCCCACTTACCGTGTCCCCAGAGGAGCTCGGGCTCCCCTTCTCCTGCCTGCTCCATCTCCGTTAACGGCAGGGCAGCTCCTTCCTCACGGACACTCAGGCCGGAGACTGCGTCGGCCTTGACCCCTCTCTCCCTCCCACTCCGAATCTGATCTGTCCGCACACCCTGCTCCCCGTGCCTTCGAAATGTATCCGACTCCGCCTGCTTCTCACGGCCTCCCCGGCAGCGTCGGCCAACTCCTGGCTGGGAACAGTTGCCTCGCTGCGCTCCTGCGCGTGCCCTGGACCCTGCAGTCTCGTTTCAGCCCAGCAGCCAGAGGGACTCTTAAAATACGGGTCAGAGGCCAGGTGCGGTGGCTCACACCTGTAATCCCAGCACTCTGGGAGGCGGAGGTGGGAAGGTCGCTTGAGCCAGGAGTTTGAGCTGTTGATGATGCCACTGCCCTCCAACCTGGGTGACAGAGCAAGATGCTGTTGTGACAAAACAAAACACAGGTCAGAGCCTGTCCCTCTTGTTCTAAAACTGCAGTGGCACAGTGTTTCTCTCAGGGTCAAAGCCAAAGGGCTCCTAGTGGCCTCCGAGGCCCGGCAGCATCTGTCTCCATCACCTCTCTGACTTCTTCCTTGCTGTTTTCTGTCTACTGTGTTCCTGCCACACCTGCCTCAGGGCCTTTGCACTTGCTGTTTCCACTGCCGGGAGTGCTCCCTCACTTTCAAATCTTGTCAGAAGTCACCTCAGGCATCCTTTCCCTGACCCCCTGCCACTTCCCTGGGCTCCCCACCTATCCGCCATCCCCCCGCCAGCACTTACTGCCTTCTAGGACACAGGTATTTCATCTGTTTATTGTGTCTGCTCTGTGTATACTTCCACCAAAAGGTCAACTCCACAGGGACAGGGATTTTTGCCTGTGTGTGTTTGCAGCTATAATCCCAGCACCTAGAACGGTGCCTGGTGCTCGGTAAACACAGTGGACCCTTGAGCAACGTGAGGGTTAGGGGTGCCCAACCCCTTCACACAGTCGAAAATTCGTGTATAACTTTTGACTCCCCCCAAACTTTACTAGTAGCCTGCTGTTGACAGGAAGCCTTATTGATAACATAAACTGTTGAAATACACGTATTTTGCGTGTTATATGGATTCTATACAGAATTCTTAAAGTGAGCTAGAGAAAAAATGTTAAGCAGATCCTAAGAGAAGATATATTGACTGTTCGTTAAGTGGAAGTGATCATTAGGTCATCATCCCTGCCTTCTTGTTGAGTAGGCCGAGGAGGCCTTGGTCTTGCTGCCTGGGTGTGGCAGAGGCAGGGGAAATCGGCAAATAAGTGGCCCCGTGCGGTTCAGCCCGTGTTGCTCAAGGGTCAGCGGTATTTGTTGAAAGGATGAATGACATGAAACGCTAGGATGGCTTTTGGGCCGGGCGGAAGCCTCTCTCCGCAGATGAGGCTGAAGTAGCCACTCGCCCGTCCGGGCTGGATGCTCAGGCCGCGTCCTGCACGTCCACGTCACGCTGCCTCGCCGGGGTCTGAGCGTGGTCTCCTGCATTTCTCTCTTCCCAGTGCCTGGTGCTTCCTGCGTCACGGGCTCAGTCAGCGCTTGTTGTTGTCGAGTTGGTTTTGTTCGTTTTCAGTCGATATTTGAATTTGAGTGTTCGAGGGGCGAGTTCCAAACTGGGGGGTTAGAGCTAGCCCACCAGGGTGCTGGCTTGACTTTATTTTAATTATATGAATTACCATAGTTTCCAGTATTTATTGGTCAGAAGACAGAAACATCTGGATTTCTGGCTTCTGCTGAAAAATCAGAAGACCCGACAGCACCGGCCTGCCTGCGTGCACGGCGGCAGACAGCTGGGGCGGCCCCCTCCGGGACAGGCCCCCTCATCCCGGTTGGCCGCAGTCCCCGCTCCTCGTGGTCGTGGCTTTCATTTTAAGGCCAAGTGTCTGTCGCCTTTTTTCCGCTGCGCTTCTCACACCTGGTCTGCTTCCCTCACTGATGGAGCCCACCTGGCGCTGTTGGCATTTGAGTTGGCACCTCCTGCTGTGAAGCCAACATTTGGTGACGTGACTGGGGCTGGTCTGACTTACTGGTTTGGTGACGTGGAGGCCCTGGCTCTGGCACGGCCCTGTTGGCAGGAGGGGGAGGGGCCGACTCAGGGACGCCTGTGGAATTCGAAACACGCGTCTGATTTGTCCTGTTGGCTCGAGGTTTTCACGGTGAGGTAAGACCTAGCTTTTATTAGTAGTTTTTTTTTTTTTTTTTTTTTTTGCAATTGGCACACCGAGACGAGGATATTATTAGATCTTAACGGTCAGTAAAACTCTAGCTCGTAAAAACCTGCCCAGACATTTTACAAAAATGAATAAATGGATTGGGAGACTCACAAGAGCCCAAACATCCCGAGGCAAGCTTGCCCCAGCTTGGCAAGAACACTAGGGTAGCGTCTCCGTCGGTGGAGGTGTGGCTATACTTACCTCCTGAAGGCTGTGGGGTTGAGCGGGGCCTTTGAGGAAGCCAGATTCTGGGGGCAGGGGCGCGGTGCACAGTTTCTCAGCGTCAGCCCTGTTGACGTCTCGGCCAGATCATTCCGTATGGTGTGGGAGCCGTCCTGTGCGTTGCAGGCTGGCTAGCAGCATCCCAGGCCTCTACCCACTAGATGCCAGTGGCACCTCCCCTTGTTGTGACAAGCAGAAATGTCTCCAGACATTGCCAAATGTCCCCTGGGCATGAAATCACACAGCCACCAGCGCGGACGAATGTGGAGAAGAAATTTAGGGTAAGACCTGGGTCCTCATCCTTGCATTTCCCTAAGAGGTTGCAGGCTGTGGCACTCGCAGCGTAATTGGCTTATTGGGGTTGCCTTGGAGAAGCTTAAGGAGCCTTAAGGAGGTTAAACTCCAGTTAGCCGGAGAAGGAACGTGCAGCGGCCTCTCTCCACTGAGGACTGTCTTTCTACCTTTATCCCTCAGTTGCAGCGTGGGATAGTTCAGTCTCACCGGTGAAAACACCTGTCTTTAGAGATCAGCTTTGAAGCTTCACTCCTTCATCTTAAACTGCCCCAGGATAGGTGGACAATTACAATTCGAGATTCTGCCTAAGTGTCCCCTTGGTTTAATTGGGGGATGCATCTCCTGGGGAGTTGCCAGGTTCTGGGAATTGGGTGTTAATGACCAGGGAGGGTGGCGTTAGATTACCACCTGTAATCCTTAGGTGGTAATTGAGATTTTAGGGAACTTTCCCCTTCCCTCTCTCTGTGTTTTCTGAGAATCTCAGTCTACCTTTTATTGGTGGCTTAGGTAACTACTTCCTTGGAGAGCATTTATCAAGTGCCTAAGTTTTCCCAGGACGAACTCAAGTGCGGTCTTTTAAGACCCTGCATCCATTCTCTTCTTTCCACACCATTTTTTCATTCATTCAATCATTCATTATTAATTGAGAATCTACTATGTGCTGCCCCTGTTCTAGACACTGGGGATTTAGCAATGAACAAGACCAGGCCACGTTCTCATGGAGTTCACACTGGGGAGGACCAAAATGACTTCAGATGGTGTTGAGTGCTGCAAAAGCATAAACCAGGAAGAGCTGGGGTGAGTGCAAGCTACCATAGAGGGACGTCCACAGAAGGCCTTTCGGAGGAGGTGACATTTGACCTAAGACCTTGGTGGCAAAGCTGGCCATGCAAGGATCTGGTGGAACAGAGTCCCAGAGAGGGAGGAGCACATGCAAAGGCCCCATGATACCATGGTCACAGTATCATGGAGTTTAACTCAAAGGAACCACAGAGCCCATCTCATAAAAATCTTGCCTGGAGCATTCTGCAAAAATGCGTAAAGCACAAACAAAATGCCTTGTGGTAATAATAAAGGGCTGGAAATTCCAGGGAGGGTGCTCCCCCTAGCTTGGCAAGGAAATGAAACTATACTGGGTCCCCAACACAGGCATGGGCCTTCTGACGCATTTTTATGTTTGAATGGATCTCAGGTTGTAAAAATGAAATTAAGTTTATATTGTTTTATGAGTCCCATCTGCGTCTGAGAACCTTCGCCGAAACCTTTCAGGGTGAGGCCAAGTTGAGGTTCCCCGTTCCTCAGTTGCCCCCAGTTCTCCTCCAAGGCTTGTCATTCAGATGATGGAGCACTTTCTTTTGTGGTTAAGATGACTTTATGTAGATTGCTAGAAAATTCTTCTTTTAAAACTGATGTTATTGAATTGATCTGACTGACACAAGGAAAATCTTGCACTGTAACCTTTTTGACGGTACCATTACTTAAAAAAAAGTGAATGGTCTAGAAGAATATAAAGGAGAAAGTAAAAGTTTCAGTACTTCCCTCCCCTCTGTCCCCAGAAGTAGCCATTGGTGACGACAGTGTCTTGAGGGTCCTAGAAAAATTTCAGAGCCTATGCACATATGTATGTGAGCATGTATGTAAGCATGTATATTTTTTCTCCCCAAATAGGTTCATATTCTAAATACTGTTCTGTATCTTGTTCTCTTAAAAACCAGTGTTGATTTTCTTTCTATATTAAGTCCATGTAAATCAGAAGAAAAAGGAAATAACATTTCTTTACAAGCCACCCATTTGTCTATCATATGGCAAAGCCATGTGTTCACCCAGTCCCCACTTGGTGGCTTTTAGGGTCCTTCCCAGGTTTTTGGTGTGATGAACTGTGACACATTCCTGGGCACGGTTCTCTGCACACGTGTAAGTATATGTAAATAACCTGGCAGAATAAATTTTCCCACAGAAAATCGCTGGGTTGATGGTGTATGCGATTTGAAATCGCCAGGTTGCTGCAGCAGTTCTGCTCCCACTAATAGACCCACCAGTATTTATTAAGCACCTATTATGCTCCTGGCATGTCGAGGCATTGAGCAAGCTGGGAATTGACCAGGTTCCTGTTTTGCTGTATATGAGAGGATTTTGCCCAGTTAAGCTAAATTTTACATTCCTGGGGGTTTGGATCAGGAGAACAAAGTACAAGGGTGCTTTGGTTCTGTTCCAGTTTTTAAAAACGTGTTTAAATTTTAAACAGTTTTTGACTTCTCTATTAATGTATAAAAAGTGTAAAAGCTTGACTCATAGTCCCACCATGCAAAGGCGGCTCCACTCTGATTTTCACACACACGCTTTCCGCTTTAATCACAGCGTTCTGATTACAAACGTGACGCTTACTCCTTGTGACAAAACATACAATAAAGAGATATTAAATAAAGCCTGGACATGCTTCTCTCTTGGGCTAATCAATAACAGAGGTCTTCTTCCGTTCCTTTCTTTGTAATCATATAGACACTTACAAACTTTATGTAAATCAAAAGGAATTGTTATAATCAATACTGTGCTTTTTTTTTTTTTACTTAATCTGCTGTATGCATTGATACATAGAATCTCACTACTCCTTTTTAATAGGTGTATAATATTACAACTTATAGATTTGCTATGATTAATTCAGCCATTTCCCTGTTAATGACCTCGTATTGAGTTCCTTTTTTTTTCCCCAATAGACAGTGCTCCAATGAATATCGTTGTACATGGGTCAAATTATGCAGATTTTTATTTCTGATAGGTATGGGCTGGTTTTTTTCCAAAAAGGTTGTAGCAAATCCATTTCCAATGACAGCGAATGAGAATTCCCATTTCTTTTCATTCTTCCCAGCACTGGACTTAACTGCATTTTGTTAATTTGATGAATAAAAAATATTTTCATCTACATTTCCCCTTCAGTTAGAAGCTGAGCATTCTGCAGCATTCCATAGGGGTTTGTGTGTTCTTTTCTGTGTGTCTTTTTATGTCCTTTTTGGATATGTGTAGACTGGTTTGTCTTTTTCCAGTTAATTTGCAGTGGCTCTTAGCATATTGGGGACCTTACTCCTTTATCATGTTTGGTAAATATCTTGTTACAGGCTACTGTTTGTCTATTGGCATGTTAACATTTGCGTCTTGTCCATATTTGTATGTAGTTTTGCAAGATTGCACTTGTAGATTGCATACCATTTTGTATCCTATGTTTTCATTTACTGTGGCTGTAAGAATTTTCCCATGTGCCTACATAACCTTCGTAGTTATCTTTAAATGTCCAATCAATAGTTCCTTGTTTTGGTGGACTGTAATTCACATAATTATTACCTGTCGTTTGACATTTAGATTGCTGTGTTTTTTCCTTTTTTTTTTTCTTTTAAAGAAAACATTGTAATAAATAGCATATGGATATAGGGCCTCTTGGCTTATTTCCTTAGAATATATTCTTAGAAGTAGAATGAATAGCCCAGAACATGTGAAAAGATTTTGCTTTCGCTGTGGCCTTATTTGTTTTCCAAAATAGGCTGACCTGAATCGTCTCAGACCCTTCTAGCTGGGTCTAAGGATACCCATTATTATTATCAGAACAGATGATGGGTGTGTATTAACCTCAGGCTGCTTTCGGATTCCTGCACTCAGCCTTGCAAAGCTGGGAACCAGTGTCCAGGAAGAAAGTTGGAGCTGATCTGGCATTGAGAAAGGTGACCGGGTAGTTATAATTAGGTTGGCTTATCTGGGAGCCCTTTGATAAAAAGCTTCCCTGGTTTACTAACCCAGGATACTGGAGAAAAGACACGTGTTCAATCAGGGTCTCTCTGAGGGCTGCAGCTGTAGTTTAATGGGGGCTCTTCCATCTTATACTTTTGTCCTACCCGAGATCTGTGGAGTCGGGGTTGGCCACTTCACACCTGGTGTTGGGGACAGAGCTGGCCTACCTTGGGTTTACTGCGTAATCGATGGGTGGAGGGGCTGGAGAAAGGGCTCACCTCTTTATTCCCCAAGGGGCCGTGGGGTTGGCCGGGGGAAGCTTGGACAAGGGGAAGGTGCTGCTCTAGAAGAAAGCCAGGGAGGTCCATCCAAAGCTGGGGCCTTTGGTTTAAAAAAAAAGAAAAAACGAGGAAGAAACAAAAGGAGGTATACGACAGGATCAAGAGGCCAGGTCAGGTGCCTTGATTGGAAAATCGATCTTTCCAGCGTGTGACCTTGGGCCAGTTCTTTAACTTCTGGGAGCCTCAGTTTCTGTCATGATCATGCTGCGAATCTCCCAGGCTTGTGAGGAAGAAGAGAGTCCCGCGGGAAGGATGTTCCGCATAATGTGTGGAACAGAGGTGCTCCGCAGATGCTAGCTGGGGTTCTGGAGGAGGTGGCTGGACAGTTGGAGGCAGCGGAGCGGGCATTTCTGGCAGTTCTCTTCTTGTAACCTCTGGGCCATGTAGGCCTTGGCAGGATTGGGACGGAGCCCAACCGGACATTTTGACCCAGGGATACCTGGCTGGGCATCTGAGACAATTCAGGTTAGGTCGCCCAATCGATACAGGGTGTCTGTCTGTGGGGTGCCTGGGTCCGGGTGAGGTGTGCTGGGGAGTCTATTAGACAAGATGAGTATAGGGTTTCAGCTCTGAAATTGGGCTATGTGTGGGGAAGTTCATTCTGCAGGTTTGATTTGTGGTTTAGGATTGAAAAAACTTGTTTATCTACCTAAATCATGGCATACGTGTGTGTGAAGCTGAGCTGTGACAACCTGAGAACTGCTGACAGGTACATACTTTGGAAGTTCCAGGTTTTCTATTACTATAAACGTGGTAGCGATAGAATTACTTAATGGGACTTTTTTTTCTTTCCTCCTCATTCTTTTCTTTGGTATTATAAGAGGTACAAGTATAAAATGAAACAGTATGGAAACAAGTAAAAAGTAAAAATCCACCATCCCTCCACTTTTCTAGAGATAATCCTCTTGGCAGATTGGTGTTCTTAATTTTCAGCCTTTCTTCTCCACAGATCCTAAATATATAGTATTTTTTAAAAATGAGAACGAGATCCTATGAAAACGTACTCTTTAGTTTTTGTTTTATGGACTGGTGCTTCTTGGATACAACCTGTTTTTCTTAACAAATATTTACATGAAGATGAAATGTAAACATGAACCTAATTAAGCAATTTGCTAGGAAGTGTTTCTTCTAAAGGAAGTTGGTGATAGCCTTGTTTTTTTAACCTCCGTTTACAGGTAAGTCGTGGGGAAGCTATGAGGCAAGACTTGAGTGAGTGGGTGTCTTAGACCCTTATAGGTGCCCTTGCAGGGGGTACAACCTCCAAGGGTCAGTACCCCAGGCCATGAATTTGTCCCATGGGTTGGCCCCCTTCATTTGACAGTCTCTGAGGGTCTCCTTAATAGCCTTCACCTGGGCTCGATGCTGGGTCTCCAGAGGTATGAGGAGCAGGCTTCCCTGCCTACGTTGAGCCTCCAGTATGTGGGGGAAACGGACAAATAAATGGAAAATCATAACCATAAAGTATTTTGAAGGGGAGCTGTGTGGTGTTAGTGAGTGCAATAGGGAGGGTTTCATCTGGTTGGAGAGAAAAGGGGAGACTTGAGTGAGTAGCCTGTATTATGGTATACATTTGGCCATGTGTGGCAAAGATCCCAAATATAGTGGCTTAAGATACAAACTAGTTCCTCACGTAAAAATCCCAGCTGGTGTGACAGCTCTGTTGCCGAAATGATCAGGGGCCCAGGCCCCTCCTATCTTGTTGCTCTGCTCCCCTCATCTGCACGGATCAAGATGGCGCACTTGGAAGTTGCCCACTGCTCTTCACATCCCATTGGCCGGTACCTAGTCACATGGCACATCTAGCTGCAAAGGGGTATGGGAAATGTAGTTTCCTTTCTGGGCAGGCAGATACTTAGCTGAAGATTGTGTTACTAGGGGATGAGGGAATGGATATTCGAGTACATTTAGCGGTTTCTGCTGCACAGGCAAAAGAAGACAGAGTGTTCTAGGCAGTGGAAAAGCATGTGCAGAAGCCCCAGCTTAATGAGGAAGGCCATCGTGCTGGAGCCGGAAGAGCAGGGCAGAGAGAAGGGAGCAGGAGGAGACTGAGAACTGGACCAGCTGGGCTTGGGTCCTGCAGGACTCCTTGGTGGTTATCTTCCCCCTCTCCTTGCTTTGCCATTAGCTCTAAAACAGTGTCTAAAACAATCTTTAAAAGCAGTGTCCTTTTCAAGTGTTGGAGAGAACCGATAATTAAATCGATTCTGGTTTTTGCTTTGTCCCTGTCTTGCTTGTGTAACTTCGGTAAGAGTAGCTTATTTTGGTAAGTAAAATGGCATGCATCGCGATTCACTCCGTCAGGTGGGGTGCCGAGCCTTCACTGCGTACACCTTGTTTCAGGCCCACGGTCATGCTGCATAGGTGCTCTCAGGACTCTCTATTTTAGATGGGGAAACTGAGATGCAGTTAAACGTGCCCAGGTTGGCACAGCAAGGGGTGTACGTAGTATTCAAACCCAGCAGTTTGACCTCAGAGCCTGCCCTTGTCCCCACTGTGTTTCACCTCAGTCATTTGTGTGCAGTCTTTGTGATTCTGACACCTGTCTCTCGCCTCATATCAGGATTGCACTGGGCGTCAGTAAACAGAAAGCCTGCCTCCAGCAGCCTATGCAGAGAGGTACTTTTTTACATCTGAGGAGTTCCAGTACCTCTGGTAGTTGCTGGCATTGGATTAGTGACCCAGTGGCATCAGGGCCGACACCTCTGCCGATTACATTGTGTTTTTCTCAAGGCCCTGAAGTTGCTGTTGCAGCTCCGCCAACACATCTGGGTTCGAGGTAGGAAGAGGGGAGGGCTGCACAGCCGCACCTGTCCCTTTCTACTCGGGAAAGTAAAAGTCTTTGCCAAGGCCCCTCTCCCTGCACTGCGGACTTCCGCTCACGTCTCCTCCACTGGCGCTGGGTCCCAGGACCGTCTCTAGCTGCAAGGGAGGCAGGAGAAGTGAGCATTTGGTTTTATGCCTCTCTAGTGGGAGACAGCAAGGGAGACGGGAGTCGGGAAAGGCCATCGAGTAGCCCAGCCAGTAGTGTCCACCGTGTACTATTTACTTAATATTTTTCTTTAAATCAATTCACTTTTTTTAACCTTAATAAGTTTATCCCAAAGGAAGTTTCATATCACTTTAGAATAGCTGTGAAGTCACAGGCTTGTCATATTTATGTCTTTACCTAATAGCTATTAAAGTAAGTATATCACTACTAAAAAAATGATATTTTGCAAGTCACCTAGGTCAGTGGTTCTCAGCTCTGGGTGATTTGTCCCCATGGTACATCTGGAAACATCTAGGGACATTTTTTTCATTGTCACAACCAGAGGAGGGGGATGTTCCTGGCATCTAGTGGGTAGAGGGGCCAGGGAGGTGCTAAACATCCTACAAAGCGCAGGACGGCCCCCACAACAAAAAATTGTCCCCAAATGTTGGTAATGCTGCTGCTGAGAAACCTTGGCCAGCGCTCAGTCCGTGTGCTGCCAGGAGTGTAGAGAAGCCATGTCTGGGGAATGCCGCAATTTGCCTGTCTGCACTGTGTTTTCTCCTGGGTGACTGTGTATCAGTGGCATTTTACAGCTGCAGCCCGCTTGTTGGTTTTCAAGGTCTGTTCCCACGGATGATATCAGATCTCCAGCAATCCCGTGATGTGGTTTAAAATGTCTGCATGAACGCAAGATATGCATCTTATAGAAAGCGGCGAGGGGAAGCTCGTTGACCCTGAAGCTGACTGAAGTGGTTGAAGCGATGGCCCCTTTGCCAGGCAGATCCTATGAGTGGGCGATTTGGAAGGGACACTCTGCTTGCAGAGAGCATTTGCTCTCATGGGGCTTGGCAGAAACCATGGTCTCTTGGTGACCACGTGCTTTGGAAAGGGCTGTGCTTTGGTGAGTGGGAGATTTTTATTGCCTCTTTCCTGCCTGGGCTTGGCAAAAACAACCTGGCCTGGGCATGTGCCTTGGTGGAGATGAAAAGGCAGCTGGCAGGTGGAGGTCATCAGAGGTCAGGCTACCAGCGGGTTTGCCGGAGCTGGCCTGGTCAGGTAGCCTGACAGTTACGCTCGTTTCCCCCCACCCCCCGCCCCTGCCATTAAAGTCAATTGAGCTTTTACAGAGCAGGAGTGAGGGGTGGGGGGTATGGTGATTGCCTCCCTCGGGTTGGCGTAGCTGAGAGCTAAGGGGCTTTTCGTTTTTCTTTCTTGGTTCTGGAAACTTAGGAAAAAAAGGCCATCCCTCAATGGTGCAACTAGATTAGAGAGAGGAGACCTTTCTGTCGATACACACGTGCCACACACATTTCATGAAGTCCGGGAGGCCAGCGGTGGTGACATGCATCCTGGTTTCGGAGATGTTGTAACAACGTGGCCAGCAGTGTTTATGGGACGGAATGATTGAGAAACACAGGCTGACATCAAAGATATTAAAATATGGAGAAATACAATGCAATATGATAAGGTTTCAGTTTCTCCCTCCCTCCCTTCATTCCTTCTTCCTCTTCTGTGTGAATCCTTTTATTGTTACAGATCTGATGCCCGGTGCTGGGGACACAATCCACGGTGAGGGAGATATTCACCGTCCCTGTCCTGTGGAGGCCACAGTTGTGAACATGTTCAGAGAGCCACTGTAGCCTCCATTCAGATCCTGCTTCTGCCGCTCACTAGCTCTGTGACCTTGGACAAGTGACTTTACCTCTCCACGCCTCTGTTTTCTCATGCGCAAAATGGGGGTAATAGTAGAGCCTGTCTTACAGAGTTGTAAAATTAAGTGAGCTAATATACCATTAATGTGCTAGTCGTGTTACTGTTAAGTGCTGTTATTATTACTAGTCCTGTGACATCACTGTTACAATCTTCATCATCATATGACGGTTCCTGCTGTGGTCGGAAGCGAAATCCGAGTTTCCAGAAGTTTAGGTGGAAAAAGTACTGGACAGCACTGTGGTTCTAGGCTGTCCCCCTGGGTTAGTCATGGTTAACTTCTGGTCCTCTGTGTAACATGGTCTCCTTGGCCCAGCACAGGAAACCTTTTTCTTCTGTGCCTCAGTTTCTGCATTTGTAAAACGGGGAATCATAAGAGTACCTACTTTGTAGATTTGTTCCAGGGATTAGATGAGTTGATACATGTAACATGCTTCGGACTGTGCCTGGAGCTGCTTACGGCTTTGCTACGATTGTGTATAAACCTCTAGGGAAAAGAAAACTTTCCCTCTCATCTTAAATACCACCTGTGTCCTTGTGTTAAACTTACGCTCACCCTTAATCACAGCGCTTAGGTAGTCACAGGTGGTATCTTCGCTGTATTTCTCATTCTAGTTTTACACGTGGGCTAAAAATCCTTGCCAGCGATGTGAGCCCCAGGTGGCCAGTGCTGCCGTCTTCAGTGATAGCTTCTTGGGAGGGGGGGGATGGAGGAGGTCCCTGAATTTGTTCCATGAGAGCTGAGTCATTTTCAGTGAGATCTCCTGGCCCGGTTTGCTCAGCTCTCGTGTGCTTGGGAGTGTCCCTGGTTTCGGCTGTTATGAAATGGCCCAGCTTGTACAAGTTGCACTTTTCTTGCTGCTCGAGTTATTTCCTTTGGCCCTGTGCCCATGAGCAGCTTTACTGGGCCAGGGGTAGGGATGGATGCTTAGGCATTTCTTTGCGTGTTTTCTGGGTTGCTCTTCAGATACACTTACTCACCTCTTATTTGTTGAATAAGTATTTAATGAGTAGCTCCTCTGTGCAGCAGGTGAATTAAATGGACACGGTCCTGTTTTGGGGATATTATAGATAGGAGGGAAGGAAAGACACTTAGAATTCAACAGAGAAATGGTGGATAGTTGAGACTGCACAGCACTTCCTGAGCGCCCCGGGCTGTTCTAAATGCTTTTTTCTTTTTTGAGACATAGTCTTGCTCTGTCACCCTGGCTAGAGTGCAGTGTCACCGTCACAGCTCACTGCAGCCTCAAACACCTGGGCTCAAGTGATGCTCCTGCCTCAGCCTCCCGAGTAGCTGGGACTACAGGCAAGCGCCACCGCAACTGCTGATTTTTTTCTATTTTTTTTTGGTAGAGATGGGGTCTCACTCTTGCTCAGGCTGGTCTTGAACTCCTGACCTCAAGCAGTCCTCCCACCGTGCTAGGATTACAGGCATGAGCCACTAGGCCTGGCCTCTGAATGCTTTTTAATAGCTAATGACTTCATCTCTATAACCACTCTGTGAGGTTGGGACCGTGGTTGTTCCCATCTAACGGATGGGGAAACCGGAGGCAGACAGAGGTGAAGTCACCCAGCTAGTAAATGACAGACCTGGATTTAAACCCAGGCTGCCTGGCTCCAGGGTCTGGCCGGTAACCCTCTGACTGTGCTGTCCCATAAAGACCCTGGGGTGGGCCAGAGAGAAGTTTAACAGGCTGTGCCACGTGACTTTGGTTAATCCTTGAACAAGGCAGAATTAAAGTCAGTTTCTAGGGGAGGCTTCAGCATTTTGGCTTGTGGGTTTGTGAGCTGTTAAACAGTGACAGCAACAACAACAGTAGCAATGACACTGGTAGAAGTAGCAGCAGCAAACTCGACCCCTGATGACTACGCCTCTTCCCAACGTTGAGTGTAATGCCCGCTGAGAGAGGAGTGTTAGTCCTTCCATTTGACACTTGGGAGACTGAAAGTCAGAGAGGTGGGGTGACTTCCCCAAGGCTGCACAGCCAGGAAGCGGTGGTGCTACTCGAGCCCATCCGCCCGAGCCCCACACCACCAAGTCGCGGCCCTTCCCTGCACGCTGCCCGCTCTGGCCCATCCGCCCTGCGATGGGGAGTGCAGAGCGCGCTCGGGAGCGGGCGGTGGGCGAGCCAGGCTACGCCTTGGCACAAAGGCTTTGGGGCGGGGTTGGCGGGGCGAGGACCGGGGTGTCTCTGAGGGAGCATTTGAGGATGACAGCAGTTTTTCCAGTTTCCTGTTCTTCACTGTATTCAAGAGAAGGGTAAGCCAGAAACTTTCCCTCTTGATTTCACCATTCCTGGGAGCTTTTGCTGTGTCTGGGTGATGCAGCGTTTTCCTGGTTGGAATCCTAAGTGAAGTTTCATTTTTCTCCGCTTAGCTGGTTCTGGCCCTGGCCCATCCTCCACGTGGTTTTCGACCCTTGGTCCTCTCCTGGCTGTTGGTTCCATTTCTTAGTGTACTTTCACGCCCTGAACTTGCCCAGAGACTGTCTCCCACGCTGTTCGGGGCTCCTGTTGGAATGTCGTTCCCTCCTGTCTCCGTGTTGGCAAATCTTAGCATCTTGGCTTCCTTAGATTTTGCTTACTTGAAGAAGCCTGCTCTGACCTCCCAGGTGGAAATAACAACAGCTTCCACGAATAGAGTGGCCACGGGGTACCCATCTGTGGTCACGTAAATGATTTTATCTCTACTATCTCCAGGAGGCAGTACATGCGGCAGAGAACCAGACTGCATCGAAGTGTACTTCTTCCACGTACAGGCTGTGCAGCTGTGGGCAAGTTGCTTTACTTCTCTGTGTCTTATCTCTTCCTCTGCAAAATGAGAACAATCCTATCCACCTCAGAGGGCTTGGGGTGAATATGAAATAATTTAATGTGTGAATTTCATCTTGACAGTGTCTCTGAAAAGCAGGTATTGTTCTTGCTGTATGGGTGAGGAAACTGAGTTTTCCTTTGTGAATTCACTCTTTTCTGCATACCTCTTGCCATTTATACATACCTCTCCGACAACACTTCGTGCTTTTAAAATCCTTGGTGAAAGCCATTTATGTACACGTCCTACCTGGTGTTCAAGATTCTAAGCTGCTCGAAGGCAGGACAAATGTGTTTGTCTCTGGTTCAAGACCTGCTACAAGCGGGGCTCAGTAAATGAGTTAAATGACTGGATGCGCAGGTGGATGGGTCATCAGAGTCACTAGATGTTGGTGGCAAGAGCGGGGCCAGATGGAAAAACTCTTAAGGCGATGAATTGCAATGGGGAGTGATCTTGCCCCCACAGGACACTTTGCAATGTCCAGAGACATTTTTGTTGTCACAGCTGGGGGTGGGGGTGCAACTGGCATCTTTGGGTGGAGGCCAGGGAGGCTGTAAACATCCTACTGTGCACAGAACGAATTATCATGCCTAAAATGTCATTGGTGCCGGGGGTGAGAAACCTTGGGTCAAGAGGACATGTCACCTAGTAACAGGATGTATAGCAGTGGGACAAGACGTTGCGTTTAAATTTTTTAAACAAATGCAAATGAGTCTAGTCTAGATGAGGTTCCTCTTACTAAGGTGATGGAGGTCTATGTATATTTATTAATTTTTTCGAGGATGGTGTTAAGTTCTAAATGTAGCATGTGTAGGGTGAAAATTACACATAGTCAAAATGACCCTGGGTCTTACTTCTCTGTTTTTTAAACAGCTTTATTGAGATGTAATTAATTCACATACCGTATGATCACCCCTTTGAAGCGTGCAACTCGGTGGCTTTTAGTATATTCGCGGAGTTGTGCATCCGTCACCATAGTCGATGTTGGAACATTTTAATCATGCCACTAATTCATCTTTGTTTAAAACCTGGAGTGGTGAGCGCCTGGCCTGATGATCACAAACGCAGACTGCACCGAATCTCGGTCTGGTGTTCGTTCGTAGATTCCTCGTGCTTCCGCGAGCCTGTCTGCCCAGAACTGTGCCTCGAGTGTGGAGGGATGTGTCGGGGACAGCACCTGGGCCTTCACTGCCCTTGAGGAGCCGGCAGTCTGGGGGGAGTGAGATAAGGGAAAAATAATGTATATAATAAACAGCATCGGATCGAGCCATAGGAAATTGCCAGCATTCAACGAGTTTTGACCTACATCAGGGATTGGCACACTTTTTCTGTGAAGGGCCAAGTAGTACTTTTTAGGCTTCGCAGACCTCTCGGCAGAAGACAAATAGTCTTTTTTTTTTTTTTTTTACACTTTTAAAAATGTGAACGCCCTTCTTAGCTTGTGTGCTGTACGCCAGCAGGCAGCTGGATATGGCCCAGAGGCCATAGTCTGCCAACCCCTGACCTACACAAATGGCAATTTATGGGACTTATCCTGGTCTTATATACTGTACATAGTGTATTAAATACTATGTAGCATATTCCATATCATATGTAATATAAAGTATTAGATAATAAATAAAATCTGGAAGAAATATTTACTGACAAAGTCTGGTGAGTGCTTGGCAGGAAATGTGCAGGGTGCTGTCTGCTCGTTAAATGGGGGGTTTGACATGTTTCAGAAAGGCGTGGGAGGTAGGTGGGCCTCCCTGAGGAAGAGATGTTTGAGCTGAGAGCTGACGGGTGCCCCTGAGTTGAAGGTCGGAGCAGTGAGGAGGAGGTAGACTCCAGGCAGAGGGAACCGACTGTGCAAAGGCCCTGGGGTATGGAGGGGTCCAGGAACAGTGAGCTGGAGCTGGACCCAACGGCTGCCGTAAGGGGTTTGCGCTCTATCCCGAGAGCTCTGGGAACTGAGAAGAGTTTTCAGGACAGTGTGAGAGGATCAGGGTTGCATTTTGGAGATGTCCTCTGGCTGCAATGTGGAGGGGAGTCAGGCAACCTGCGCAGAGGCTGGCGTTGTCACCCAGGCCGTGCAAATAAGTATTTGTCAGGCGTGGGATGAATTGAACAAGTCACGTGTCTTCTAGCGGTACACCACTTTTTTCTTTTATGATTTCAAATCAATAAAGGGATTTTGTATTTCTCAAGGGTTGTGACTGTGTAGTATTCCGGCAAATCCACGTGCTGTTGTTTCCCTGATCATTTCTCTGCTTTTCAGTGGCTAGACCGGTACTATCCAGTAGAAATAGAACACGGGCCACATACGGAATTGTAACTGACTCATGGCTGCGTGTAAATAAAAAAGAAATTGATGAAATGGTCTTAAAAATGTATTTTATTTAACCTGATATTGCAGAGTATTATCATTTCAACACATAATCAGTATGAAAACTATGCGTGAGCTATTGCACATTCTTTTTCACACCGAGCCTTTTAAATCCGGTGTGTGTGTTACAGCACATCTCGACAGTGCAGATTTAGGTGGTTCCTATTTTGTTAAAATTTAAACATTATATAATAATAGTATATGCCGTAATACTTATAGAGCTATAAACCTCTAGGAACACACACATCTCCGTTTAGTGGTGTTTTAAAGACTGAATTCCCATAGGGATTACTGAGTCTGCGTTTATCCTTGCTTTTCTGTGTGACTCCGGGTTATCAAACTTAACATGGGCCTTTTTCCTTGTTTTCTGCCACCTCGAGGCTTGAGAGTGATTAAGCGAAGCCCGATTGGTCTGCAGGTCAGGCTTTCCCGTGTTTCCTTTGGTTTAAGAAGCAGTTTCTAAGGGAATTCATCGTGTCGTTGTTTGGAATGGCAAAAGATCGGCGGCAGCCCAAGTGGCGATGAGGAGGGGCGGGTCGATACAGTCTGTTCCACCCATTCCCTGGGGGAGCGGGACGGGAGGAAGCTCCGTGCGTGGATGTGTCGCAGCCATCAAGGTGCAGTCAGTGTATCCGGTATGGTACCTCTTGTGTAAAGAAGGGGACAGGTAAGAATATATAGTTGTATTTTGTTGTATTCGCATAAAGAATTCCAGAAGGAAGTCTGGCCGCGGTGGCTCACATCTAGCACCCTGGGAGACTGAGGCAGGAGGATCGCTTGAGGTTAGAAGGTTGAGACCAGCCTGAGCACGAGTGAGTCCCCGTCTCTACTAAAAATAGAAAAATTAGCCGGGCGTGGTGGCGCTCGCCTATAGCCCCAGCTACTCGGGAGGCTGAGGCAGGAGGATGGCTTGAGCCCAGGAGTTTGAGGTTGCAGTGAGCTGTGATGATGCCACTGCTCTCTACCCAGGGCAAAAGAATGAGACTGTGTCTTAAAAAAAAAAAAAAAAAAAAACAATTCCAGAAGGATACATGAGAAACTCAAAAATGTGGCTGTATTTGGGCAGAGTAACTTTTTACCGTTTTCCTTTATGTCTGTGGCATATATAACATATGCACACGCATATACATATACAACTATATTTGTAAATATCTGAGTCACGTATTGCCTGTTACAGTGAAATTTAAAAATAAATTCACATTTGCCGTTGGCCTCAGCTCCCGTCGTTCACAAGCATTTCTTAGACTGCTGCACTGTGGCAGGACGTAGGGGGTATTCCAGAAAGGTGTTAGAGCTGCCCGGGAGAGCGGAACGCAGGGCTTCACGGGGGTGGCGGCGGGGGTCAGGGGGCGGGGGAGCTGAACGAATGTCACCTTGCTGAGGGCACGAGCCAAGCCTCCTTTCCCCGCCGGCTCTGTTTTTATTGCCTACCGTGTTGGCTTCCTATTTTTGCTGTGACCAGTTACCATGCACTTAGTGGCTTAAAGCCCTGCCAGTGTCTTCACGTCTAGTTCTGGAGGTCAGCAGTCCAACACGCAGGGCGGCCTCCTTCCGGGGGCTCCCGGGAGAATCCATCTTCCTGCCCTTCCCAGCTTCTAGAGGCCACCTGCACTCTTGGTGGCCTCAAACCACCCTGGCCTCTGCTTCTGCTGTCACAGCCCCTTTCCGACTCGGATTCTCCTGCCTTCCTCTGTCCCCTTTCGATTCCCCTGGGCCCACGGGGACACGCTCCCATCTCCGAATCCTTCATCAGACCCGCAGAGTCCTGCCGCCACGGGAGGTACCACGGGTGCCGGATCTGGGGATTGGGACGAGGGCATCTTTATGGAATGAAAGAGCGGATCGTTCGGGAGCCTAGAGGATGTGGGAGGGATGTAGCACGTGGTGAATCTGGGAGTGACGGTGATGGCAGCGATATCTATTGAGCACCTACTGTGTGTTCTGCCCATGCTTAATTAAGTGCTTATTTACAAAATCTCGGTATCCCCACGTCACTGATCTGGAAACTTCGGTTTGGTTGTTTGCCCAGTCTCCCGTGGTGAGGGGCTGGAACCCATCCTTCCCGACGAGGGCTGTGTTTGGGGAGCGTGGACTATAAGCTGGTCAGGGCAGGACTTCTGTTAAAATAGGGTTTCTCAGCCTCAGCACGGTGGACCTTTGGGGCTGGATATTTCCCGACGTGGGGCTGTCCCGTGCGTTGTGCTTGCTGAGCAGTGTCCCTGGCCTCTGCCGCAAAATGCCACCAGCACAACCCCCTTGCCCTCAGACAACCAAAAATGTTTACAAATGTTGTCATATGACTCTTGGGGGGACAAACTTGCCCCCAATTGAGAACCACTATGTTAAAACATAAATCAGATCATGACTCATTATCCCTGGTCCCCACATCACTCTGAGTGAAAGTCAAAATCCCTGCAGTGGCCCGGGAGTCCTCTGCAGTCTGTCCCTCCTGAGCCCTGTGCCTTCCTCCCTCACTTCACGTCTTATTCTTGAGACACAGCCGCTTCTCTGTTACTGCTCAGACGTGCCAGACACAGTCCTGCCTCAGGACCTTGGCACTTACTGTTTCCCCGACTCGGAGCGCTCTCCCCCATGACCATTTGGAGGACTCCCTTGTTTCCTTCTGTCCTTTGTTCAGATACCGCTCCTCAGCGGGGCCTTCCCCCTCTGAGCCCTTTTCGTCTCTCGGGAACATCCCTGCCTCCACAGCCTCCATCCCTGCCTCCACAGCCTCCATCCCTGCCTCCGCAGCCTCCATCCCTGCCTCCACAGCCTCGTCCCTGCCTCCACAGCCTCCATCCCTACCTCCACAGCCTCCATCCCTGCCTCCACAGCCTCCTCCCATTCTCAGTCTCCTCCTCTCCGCAGGTTTTCAGCTCCAGGAGGGCGGGCCCTTTGTCCCTGTTGGTCATTGCTGGGTCCGCAGCCCTGGGAACAATGCTCAGTAGGTGGATGAATGCTGTCCTGTTACTGCCGTGTCCCCAGACACACCCCTGTGCCTGACACACGCCTGACCCCTCACAAGACCCTGGACCGAGACCAAGGGATTTGGTGGAGCTTAAGAGTCTAGTAAGAGGACAGGAAGTGACTGCAGGGGACACGAGCAAAACGACCAAGGCCAGATGCAGAAAACAAGGACAAGTGTCGGCTCTGCAGGGAAGGGCCCCTGGTGAGCTGGGGTCACAGCAGGTCGAGCAGATGCCGGGGCGGCATTCGGGCACCTGTGATGGGCAGCCGCCGCTCGGTTTTCTTGTCGGCGCTGGAAGCCCTGCTAAGACAGGAGCCTCAGCTTCACGTGTAACTTAGTTTCGCACGTCCCCTTCCTCGCCCCGGTGTTCAGCTCTGCATCGTGGGCGTGGGGATGTGGGGCACCTGCCCGGGCAGGGCAAGGACCACTTTGGGCCACAGCCCTGCCTTCCTGGGTGTTGGGGGCCAGGTCTGCATGTTGCCCCCATCCCGCGTTTCTGGGCTTGAGTCTTAGCTCTGATGAGTCGGGGGCAAGGGAAGGGCGCGGCTCAGCCCGCGGTGGGCAGGGGCGTCACTGCCAATGTGATGCTGGCACCGCCGCCTTCCTCCCATCCGGTGTCGCCGGCAGCTATGTTTGCCTCTCGCTGGAGAATTAAGCCTGTCCCTGGATCTCTTCAGGGCTGCAGTGGGAAAAGTGCGCCCCATGCTGTCTCTCTAAACAGGATTAGCGTCCAGAAGCCCAGCGGGTCCCTGACCTCCCTGCGGGCCTTCCGCTTCCTTGTCTCACACTCCCTTGGCTTCTGTGCCACCCGTTTGCCGGGTGACCTGCACCTGGGGTGGTTCTGAACACGGCCTCGGCCTTTTCGGGCGGCCTGTCACTTTGCCTTCCGCCCCTCCAAGCCCGTCTGATCCTTGGTGGTTCGTGCGGAAGAGTTTGCTGGGCCTGTGTGTGGAGCCGGGCTCCTCCAGGCGCTGCCCGTGTGACTTGTGGCACGTGTTCTCGCCTCTGTTTGCCTCCGTGTCCCTCTCTGTAAAACCGGAATAATTCCAGTGCCTTCCCCACAGCTCGCTATGGCGGTGAAGGGAATGGTGCACGTGAAACCTGAGCACGGTGCCCGGCACAGGCAGTGCTTAGCGAGAGCCGCCGTTTTATTATTAGGATCGCCGTCACCAGCCCGAGGGACAGCCCCGTGGGTGTGCGCCCTGCTTCGGCCCTGACCGTGTCCCTTCGTGGCTGGTGATGCTGAGAAGTGGTGGCTGGGTTCGCACCCAGGCCCCAGCTCCGGTCTGCACGCTTTGCTGCCACCGTTGGTGCTCATCTTATTTATTCCCTTCCTCCTTTCTCTCTTTCCCTTCCTTCCTTCGTGAAAAGGTAGTGCATATTCGTGCTTCAAAATCCAAAATATGAAAAGATATCCCTGAGAAGCGTCCTACCCAACCCTGGACCTGCCTCCTGGGTCCCTTCCCTGGAAGTCACCATTGTTACCAGTTCCTAGGATTCTTTTTCTTTTCTTTCTTTTTTAAATTGAGACAGAGTCTGGCTCTGTTTCCCGGGCTAGAGTGCAGTGGCATCATCGTAACTCACTGCAGCCTCAAACTCCTGGGCTCGAGCAAGCTGGGGCTGTAGGCACGCACCACCGTGCCCACCTAATTTTTTAAATTTTTTGTAGAGACAGAGTCTCACTGTTGCCAGGCTGGTCTGGAACTCCTGGGCTTAAATGATCCTCCCAAAGTGCTGAGATTATGGACATGAGCCACTGCACCCGGCCAGGGGTTTTCTTTTCAGAGAGATTTTTCACCTGTGAGCTGTATGTATACTTTGTATGTTGTGTATATTCATTCTTTTTCCCCTTTTTTCACACAAATGGAGCATGCCGCACGCACACCCTGTTGTACACCTTTTGTTCCACTTGATCTCACATCAGTATGTAAATTGCTGAGTCTGCCTGGTGATAGCCCCTGGAGGGGACAGATGCCAGGTCTAAGTGGTAGGACCTGGGTCCCTGCCCCAGCTCTGCATGCTGACTGCACTTCCTCCTTCCTTCCTGTTGTTTCTGGGTCTTGGTTTTTCTTTTCTTTTTTTTTTTTTAATGCTTTGTTGAGATACGACTAATGTACAATGACTTGCACATATTTAATGTACACAACTTGAGGAGTTTGGAGGTAAGTATGCATCCAGGAAACTAAAACCACATCAATGCCATGAACATATCTATCACCTTTAACAATTTCCTCCCGACCTAGTTATTTATTTATTTGTGATGAGAACACTTAATATAAGATCTATACACTTGGTGGGACTGCAAACTAGTACAACCTCTGTGGAAAGCAATATGGAGATACCTCAAAGAGCTACAAGTAGTAGAACTACCATTTGATCCAGCAATCCCATTACTGGGCATCTACCCAAAGGAAAAAAAGACATTCTGTAAAAAAGACATCTGCACTTGAATGTTTATAGCACACAATTCACAATTGCAAAGATGTGGAAACAACCCAAGTGCCCATCAATACATGAGTGGATTAATAAAATATGGTATATGGATACCATGGAGTTCTACTCAGCCACAAAAAACAATGGTGATCTAGCACCTCTTTTATTATCCTGGATAGAGCTGGAGCCCATTCTACTGAGTGAAGTATCACATGAATGGAAAAACAAGCACCACATGTACTCGCCACCAAATTGGTATTAACCGATCAACACTTAAGTGCACATATGGTAGTTACATCCATCAGGTGTCAGGCAGGTGGGAGTGGGGAGGAGGTGATGGGCATATTCACACCTAATGGGTGCGGTGCACACTGCGGGATGGACACGCTTGAAGCTCTGACTCAGGCGGGACAAAGGCAATATATGTAACCTAAACATTTGCACCCCTGTAATATGCTGAAATAAAAAATTAAAAAAAAATAAGATCTACCCACTTAGCAAATTTTTGGGTATACAGTTTAATCCTGTTAACTATAGGCCCTACGGTACAGTGGATCTCCAGGACTTACTCATCTTATATAACTTCATACCCTTTGACCAACGCTTCCCTGTTTCCTCCTACCCTTGGCAGCCACCATTCTACTTTTTGCTTAGGTGAGTTTAGTTTTTTTAGATTTCACATTTGTCTTTCTGTGCTTGGCTTATTTCACTTAGCATGATGTCCTCCAGGTTCATCCATGTTGTTGCAAATGGCAGGGTTTCTTTCCTTTTTAAGGCTGAGTAATATTCTAATTTCAATAATCTAATAGTAATATTCTAATATTCAGTAATATTCTAATATTCAGTAATATTCTAAAATTCAGTAATATTCTAATATTCAGTAATTTCACCCCTGTGAAATGCCCTCCTAGGGCTTCCTGTGTCACTTGAACAAGAATCTGTGGTCCTTACCATGGCTCCAAGACTGGCTGTGCTGTGGCCCCTGGTGACTTCTCTGGCCCCATCTTGGGTTCTGGCTCATCACTGCAGTCACATGGGCCACCTCCTCACCCCCGTGGCCTTTGATCGTGCCGTCCCTCTGCCTGGTATATGCTCTGGTATGGCCGGACCTCTGCCCAGAGGCTCCTGACCCAGCCAGTCTGCTGAGATGTCACCTTCCCAGACCCTCAGCCCCGGTGCCTGCTGTCCCAACACCTTCCCTTCCCTTCACAGCAAGTATTGCTCTTTGTCACTGCATTGTGAGCTCACATCTTTGATGGAGTCTTGAGAGGGCAGAGATCATGTCTGATTTATCCCCATATCCCATGACTAGCCCAGAGCTTGGCACATAGTAGGTGCTCAGTAAATGTTCATTGTGTGAGAGATTGAATGAATGAATGAATGAATGGAACTGTGCACTTGTATGTGTAGATCAGTCTCTTGGCTGCCAGGAAGAAAAACTGGAACCATATGGGTCATCTGATTTAACCCTCCTGATAGCTCTGGAATAGCTGGGTTCTAGAATTAGTCCCATTTCACAGATGAGGAAACCAAGGCCTGGCGACATGAACTGCCTTGCTTTAGGGCAATAGGGGACAATTTTGCCCCCTGAGGGGACATTTGGCAGTGCCTAGAGACATTTTTGATTGTTACATCTGGAGGAGGGGGCGTTACAACTGGCATCGAGGGCGTAGAGGCCAGAGGTGGCACTCAGCGTCCTGCAGTGCACAGGGTGGCGCACACAGCACAGGATTATTCAGCCTCGGACCCCAGTGGTTGTGAGGTCGAGAAGCTCTGCTCCAGGGCACGTAACTGTCAGGTGGCGACAGGAACCCAGACCCTGAACCTTGTGTTCTCCGCCACGACCCTGCGCTGCTCACATTCAGGGTGGGACACGGGGGGTTGGGGGCTGTTTCCGTGTCTGAGTGAGAACCTTGCTTCTCTGTTGTGCAGAGAAGAATTTGGAATCTGCAAGGCCTGAGGTCACTTAGTTGATCTCCTGCGCTGGAGAACTTGCCGTCCAGCCACCTCGGGCCAGATGGGGCGCCCATCTAGCCACCACGGACCCTCGCAGATGCCTTAGGGGTCCAATCACCTGGTTCAGGGGTGTTGGGGCCCAGGAGTCCAGAGCTCAGTGTAAGACTCTCTGTGAGTTCAAACCCCGGCTCTGTCTCTTCCTAGGTTATGGGCCTGAGCAAGTTACATAAACTCTTTGGACCTCAGAGTCCTCGCGAGAAAAGGGGGGCAGTTTTGATAAGCCTGACTTTGTAGGGCTGCTGCGAGGTCTAAACGGACCAGTGCTTGGAAAACACCGAGCCTGGCGTGGCAGCTGTGGCTGTTGTTATTGGCACTCGGTAAATATGCGCTTTCTCTCTGCTTCCAGCTCAGCATTTAAAAACGTCTACCCTCAAATTCCTGCTGCTCTTATTTATTTATTTAAAGTGCGAACTAGTTTCGTTATTATTTTAGAGGCAATACATGCAGAGGAAAGAATTCAAACAGTGCAAAAGATAACAAAAACTAATAGTCGCTTTCCTCTCCCTGGTTTCAGGCCTGCCCCCTGGAGATTAGCTCCCCCCCCCTTTGAATCCTTCTAAGAACATTTTCCTGTGTAGACGTGTATGAGTGTGTGTGTATCTCCTTTTATGCTAATTTTAAATGGAAGCAGTGGTATATGCGTCTGATAAAAAAAAACGCAAACTTACAGCTTTCTGTGTCTACAGCAACATCTATCTACACTTGGATTCACATTCCTGACTGTGCATACTGCTTGCAGGTTACGTGACTGGGCCTCAGTTTCTCCATTTGTAAAATGGGTTTTCTTATCGTACCCGAGTCCCAGAGTTGAATGTGAGGATTGAGTGTGAGGTAAAACACTTAAGAGCAGTGTCTGGTACGTGCTACTGATGACCTTGGTGCGCCCTCTCTCTTATCTTTCGGTAGGTAGAAGAAGGTGGCACGTGTCTCTTTATTTCTTTCAGGTCTTTGCTCAAATGTCATCTTGGCCCAGCGGCCTTTTGTGTCCACCTGGTACAAAACCGGCACGTGCCCGCCCACTGCCATTGCCCCACCCCCAGTCCCCCGGTTCTTCAGGGCATTCGCTCCCGTCGGACGTACGTAGAGTTGCTCATTTTTCGGTTGGCAGCGTCTGCCTCTTCGGATGGAATGAAACCGCACGAGCGTGGAGACTTCGTTTTTCTTCCGGCTGGTGTTGGCACATAGTGGTCCCAGGAGGATGATCGTCCGCCGAGCGATAGAAACCCAGCTGGCGCGAGCTGTGGTGATTGAATTGGAGGTGGATGTTCAGGCCCCGGGACCTCGTGGTACATAGTGGGTCGTCATCACCTGCCGCAGAGCTCCTCTCTCTCCAGACGGGGACACCGAGTAGCCATTCCGATCCGTAATCGCTTCCCGCCTGTTTGTCCGCTGCGTCCTCTCCTTCGCCTTCCCTCCTGTCCCACTGGCTGGCGGGGCCCTGGGTGGGACTGCTTCCCTTGTCCCTGTGGACCTTGGCGGAGCGTCCCTCCGGAAGCCGTGCCGTCCGGGCAGGAGCGGTAGGTGTGGGAGAAGGAAGAGGAGCTGCTGGCACTTGGGCGCTTCCATGACGAGCGCGGCCGAGCTGGAGAGCAGGTCACCGTCAGGGTCGGTCTTGGCTGGGGCCACGTCTCGCGCCTGCCCAGGACTGCGGTGGCTGCTGAATCTGACCCGGTTGAGAGGCAGCGATGGTGGCCCCCGGGAGGCCCGTGGAATGGAGATGGGTGGACCAGAGTAAACCTGAGGGATGTGGGAGGCAGGCTGATGGCCGCCCAGAGACATCCGTGACCCAGTGCCTGGAATCCGGGGGGGTGTTATGGGACACGGCAAAGCGAGTGAAGGCTGCAGATGGAATTGAGGTTGCTAATCAGCTGACCTTGAGATGGGAGATGATCCTGGACTACCCAGGTGGGCCCAGTGTCATCGCGTCCTCGCGAGTGGACGAGGAGGCAGGAGACGGAAGCAGAGCGACGGGAGGGCGAGAGCTCCGTCTGACGCGGTGGAGGAGGCGCCGTGAGCCCCGGAATGTGGGCGGCCTCCCGGAGCGCAAAAGGCGGGGAGATGGACTCCTCCTCAGAGAGAAGGGACGCGGCCCTGCCCACACCTTGATTTTAATCCAGCGAGACCCGTTTCAGATTTCTGACCTCCGCAACCGAATGTTGTGTTCTTAAGCCACTAAGTTTATGGCGCTTTGTAACAGCAGCCATGGGAAACTGACACCGGTCACTGGTTCTGAACTCGGTGGTGTTCGGAGGACTCAGATCTTCCTCTTGAGCTTCCTCAGAGCTTCCCTTGTAGGTGGTCACGAAGACTAAATGAGTAAATTCACACACAGTGCATAGAAACAGCGCCTGGCACGTAGTTAGTGCTCAGCTAATGCCAGCCAGTATTATTATTACCAATAACCATGTAAGATTATCCTACTAAGAGAGTAATGATATAAACTTCACTTATTTTTATTATTAATACTAATGTAAAATTACTAGGAATAGCCCGTTGAACATTAATATGCATCTGTCACTGTGCTGGACCCTGTGTATATATAATTTTATTTAATCTGTAGAAAACAGCTCTAGGAGATATTTTTAGCCTTAGTCATAGACGAGGCTCAGAGATGTTAAGTAACTTGTCTAAGTTCACACAGCTAAGAAATAGGAGAACGGGACCAATAAGAAATGAGACAAGGGGACAGATACCCTTTTTTGGGAGTTGGGGTAAGGAGGAAGGAGAACAGGAAAAGGAAAAAAGAACAGAAGGGAGAACAGAAGAACAGAAGTTGGTTCCAAAAGGGGTTATAAATAATAGTAATAATCAACATTTATAGGGGCTTCTGCGGTCCCCTGTTGCGGAGGTGGAAGTATTTCCGTTTTGCTAGTAGGGTGTTTGAGCCTCAGAGAGATCAGTGACTCAGGAGTAAGGTGTAATGTTACTTACTAGTTGTGGTATATCTGGGCCCTAAATTCACATGTGTCAGATTTTGAATCAGGTTGTATAAAAGTTCACTCAGTAGATCAGCACTTGGATGTTTGTATTGTACTAAGATGTTCGTATTGTGAGAGCAAATTCATTTCAAACTGGCATAAACAATAAAGTAAATTTATTAGAGAAGTCCAGTGGGAGTGCAGGCTGCAGGTGAAGCTTGATCCAGCAGCCCAAATGACACCAAGCCCTAGTTTTTTTTTTCGTCTCTGCCTTGTACGATGTCAGTTTCATTCTCATGCTTACTATGGTGGTGCCACCCCATCCTTTCCCCTCTCAACCTTGGAGCTTGCCTACCTGTAAACTTGACATTCCCACCCCATCTCACTGGAGAAAAAGAGAGTATGTGTCCTTACTGTGACAGGATCAGCTTGGGTCACGTGCCCATGCTTGAACTAATTTCCAGGATGTGGATAAAGGACTCGCCTCTGGAGCTTTGCCCAGAGTGTATGGCTGGGAGTAGAGGAGTCGGATGCTCTTGCCAGAGACGGGACAATACGAATGGGGGTTGAGGTGGGGACGGTGAGTACCCACTGAAGCACGGCCCTTGGGAAGATGTCTTATCTCCTGGGGCCGCAGCTTCCTCACCTGTGAAATGAGGATGAGAGCAGCGCCTCTTCTCAGGAGGACCCAGTGGGGTCGTGTGAGTGGAAGACGGGGATCGCTGCCCGGCACGCCAGGGCTCCGAACGTGATCTTCCTGGTTGTTCGGCCTGGAGATGACATCACACGACAGAAATTTTACGAGCTCACGAAGGTCATGGGCCAGGCGGACTCAGACTTGGTCCCCAGATCCCCGAGGGTCAGGGCCGAGGGCGAGGGGACATGCAAAGGCGGCTAAGCCGCTGAGGGATCCCATAGAGAAAAGGCTCAGTCGGGAGGGGTGGGGGCTGGGGATGCGCTTTCTGCCGTTAGACCCGGGCCAGGCTCCTGGGCGGCAGGCAGGTGGGCTCGATTTCCGAGGCTCCCTGGGAAGGAAGACCAGGGTGTAGCTGCGGTCCCTCGAATCGGGAGCAGTCAGTGACTCAGACATTCCAGCGACTCGTACCACGCCCCCCGTCAACCCCCAGAAGTGGGAGTCACGCTTCTCGCCTCCAGGGGTTGTCGAGGTCAGGGTCGACGTCCCATGAGGGACACCCAGGAGGCCCCAGACACTCCTGTCTTCATGACCGGTGCCTTTGGGTGTGGCAGGACGTGACTCAGGCGGCGGGGGCGGGGGTGGCCGTGTGGCTGCTTTCTGCCGCAGTGGAAGTTCACGTTCAGAATCAGATTTCCCCTTTCCGTGCCCTCCCTCCCGGCTGCCTTTGTGGTCCGGCAGGCCATCTGGTTTTGAGCAGGAAGCTAGCGTGTGCCCTTCAGTCTGCCTTCGGAAGAGGAAGCGCCTGCCTTTGCTGAGTGTTTTCCCAACCGCTCCTTCCCCGTGTCCTTAAATGCCCCCCGGTGTCCTCTGGAGCTTACTTCCCCGCTGGAACCTTCTTGGTCTTTTAGGCTTCTTGACTCTGGGCAGTGCGGTGGTCGTGGTGGTGTGTGCTATCGGCCGTTAGTGTCAGGTATTAGTTAGTAGCCGCCGCGTGTTGTCTCTAGACAGAGCCAGCCCTGTGCAGAAGCACCTCCCACACATCGTCCCATTTAACCCTCACCAGAACTCTCCCAGCGAGGTAGTTTCCTGACCGTTTTTACTGGTCAGGAGACTGAGGCTTGGAGAAATTAAGTGACCTGCCCAGGTTCACACGGGGTCAGGGCCTGAGTTTGAATCTACATCCACCTGATCATAAAGCCAGGGGTCATAGCTAGTCTCTACCTGGATGGATTATTATTCTAAAAAAAAACCAAAATAACCCGCTCCCCCCAACAAAACAAAGTAGGAAATGATGCTGGGGTGGGAAGGCATGGTTTTGGAGCATTCGTGTACTTAATAATACCTGGGTACCTGCTGAATGAGGAGGATCAGAGTCAAAGGCAAATACAACGTGGTCCTGGTGCTGGGATCCTTGCACGGTCCTTGAAGTCACAGAGGTAATGATGGACAGGTAAGAACATCATTGCAAAGGTGGGAGGCTGACGGTTTGAGCAGTGACGAGGAAGGCCTCTTAAAGGCGGTATCTGACTTGGGTTTTGAAGGATGAGTAGGAGTTCGTTAGGGCAGAAACATACTGTACAGAGAGGATCTAGCAAGAAGTAACTGAAGAAACCATTCATTTGAGTAGCAGCTGGGAAATGCCTTGAAGGCAGGGACCATAGCTTTCCTGCATCTCCAGTGCCTGGAACAGTGTCTGACTCAGGCTTGGTACGTATTCCTTTGGGCAAATGCCTGAGTTGGCAAATTGGGGAACGGGGCAGGAGAAATTGCAGGAGAAGCAGATGGCGCTTGAATGTGGGAGGTCTTATGGGCCACAACAAGGATCGGTTCTTAAAGGTGATTGGAGGTTGTTACCCAGCAGAAAGAGGGTGATCTGTCCCATTTGTTGATGCAGCTAAGTCTGTGAATTCTCCTCTGAGCAGGAAAACCTGATTGCTTTTAAACACATATGGAGGCTGGGCGTGGTGGCTCATACCCGTAATCCTAGCACTCTGGGAGGCCAAGCTGGGAGGACTGCTTGAGCTCAGGAGTTCGAGACCAGCCTGAGCATGAGCGAGACCATCTTTGCAAAACATAGAAAAATTAGCCAGGTATGGTGGTGTGTCCCTGTAGTCCCAGCTACTCAGGATGCTGAGACAGGAGGCTCACTTGAGCCCAGGAGTTCAAGGCTGCAGTGAGCTGTGGTGACGCCACTGCACTCCAGCCTGGGCGACAGAGAGAGACCCTGTCTCAACAATAGCAACAAAACCTCAGTTTCACTCAGCATGAAGAGAAAGGGAAGTTAAACTGCAGGGAGATATTTTCCGAGTTCAGAAGCTTGTAATGCACTGGTAATTGCCTTCATACCTTATTAGGTGGAGGATAAGTTGACGTTACCTGTTTGGAGGGCAGTGTCTGTCTGAATGTCATTGTATGCAACCTCTGACCTAGCAGGTTCACCTTTAGAAACTTATCCTACAAATATGCCGCCTTGTGTGTGAAAGGAGGCTCCTGCCAGGCTATTCAGTGCTGCATTGTTCATAAGAGCAACCCAGATGCCGAGTCACCAGGAGACTGATTAAAGTCAAGTTCATCCATGCCATGGACTACAAAGCAGCCATAACAAAGAATGAGGAAACTGTCCGTGTATACCGTGGGGTGATCTTTAAGATTTATTATTAAGAGAAAACAAGATACAGAACATTGTGCGATATATGTTTCTTTCCATTTGATAACCCAAAGTATGTATTTATTTTTGTCGTATCTGCATAAAATATTTTCTGGAAGAATACACAAGAAACTGAAGATGGTTGCCTCGAGAGGGAGGGACTGGGGGAGAGGGTTTAGGGAACGGGTGGGCAGGAGACTTGTTCCTTGTATCCCTTTGTTCAAAAGACATGTCAAGAATAAAGCAGATCCATGCTACTGATAAAGATCAGTTTCCAATACTAAGTAAAAAACGCAAGGTACTGAATAGTATGTATTGTGGTGTCTTTTGGGGAAACGCAATAGACAGGCTGCATTTGGAATCTATCTGGAGGAACATACAAGATGTTCGCGGGGCAGTTTGCCTGTGGGGTGGGGAAGGGGACTCCCACTTCAGGGAGTTAGTTCACTGTGTACCCTTCTGTGTAGTTTGAAAAAGTTGTAGCACCCAAATGTATCACCTATAAAAATAAGTAGAGGGACACGGATGGATGCATGGACGGATGCATGGGTGGGTAGGTGCATGTGTGGGCGGTGAATGGGTTCGTGGTTGGGTAGGTAGATACATCTGTGGACAGACCTATGCATGTGTGGATGGGTAGATTCTTTCTGCCTGTTGTGGGAGGACTGAGTAGGACCAGGAGAGGCCGGAGGCAGGGAAGGGTGAGGAGGCTGTTGCAATAGTCCAGGCAAGGAATAATTGGGACTTGGAGCAGGTCACTTAAACATGTCACATATGAGCCGTGTTTCTTGCATATGTGACTGCATCTATGAAGCCCCAGCATTGTTTTCTTTCTAGAAGGTCACATTCCTTTGGAATGAACTTTTTCTGGCAGCCACTCAGAAACCGTTCTGTATATAATTACCACCAACAGTTTAATCCTTTTTCCCAGCCATCACCTTAAGAATTACAAGTGACGTGAAACCACTTAAAATAATCGGTCTTCAAGATGTCACGCCTTCTCCACGATCAAATTCTTATTTACAATGCCGTCATCCAAATGCCCGAGTCCGCAAAGGCACGAACTTGGTCCTTCTTTGGGGTTCCTTTGTGTCTTGAGGTTTCCTGGCTAAATCTCCTTGTGCGTGTTGGCCTCCTAAAGTTAACTTGTTAGTGATTCCTTGTTCTCGGTTCTGGAAGATTAACCGTCTGTGTCGTGGAACAGTTCTGCTTCTGAAGAGCCAGTGTAGGCCCTTGTTTTACAGACCCTTTTTTTGTTTTTTGAAGTCAAACTCCTCTATTTAAAAAAAATTTTTTTTTTTAACCATCGTAAGTATTTTTAAGTATATAGTTCAGTAATGGTAAGTATATTCACACTGTTGTGAATAACTAGATCTCTTTACTTCCTGGAACCTATATGTCTTGATCAGATTGTCAGATGTTTTCTTGAAGTGTGAAATAATCTCATTTCTCTCACTTTTTTAATGTTTTTTGACATGGCTTTAAAACTTGTATGGAGCCGTGCGATTCTGGCTTCCTCAGAATTCCTTGGTGGTCTCACTTAGGTGGTTGTGGGAAGATGCATAGTGTGGTGGGAGGGGTCTGCAGCCGACTGGAGCACATGGACCCGCTCCTGCCGATGGCCGTGAAGCAGGAATATGGGCCCAGGGCTGCCAGATTTTCTGCTTTTTAAAGAGAAAGCCAGAAATCTAAGTTTTTATATGAAATGACCTGATTTTAAATGTTGGTGTCTAATGTAAAAAAAAATTTTTTTTTAATAAAAGGCATGCCTGAGCTGGGTGTGTTTGCTCACGCCTGTAACCCCAGCACTTTAGGAGGCCGAGGCAGGAGGATCGCTTGAGGCCAGGAGTTTGAGTCCAGCCTGGGCAACATAGCAACACCCTGTTTCTACAAAAAAATAAAAAATTATCCAGGCGTGGTGGCATACAGCTGTAGTCTTAGCTATGTGGGCAGCTGAGGCAAAAGTGTTGCTTGAGCCCAGGAGTTCAAGGCTGCAGGGAGCTATGATTGCACCATTGCACTCCAGCCTGAGCAATAGAGCAAGACCCTGTCTCAAAACAAACCAACCAAACAAACAAAAAAGCATGCCTAAAATAATAACAATAACAATAAACCCTCTGTGGGCCACAGTGGCCTAGTGAGGGCACCTCTTTCACACCTCTTACTTTATCCACCTCATGGTAGGGATAGGAAATTCAGACCTCAAGAAAGGGCAGTAACTTTTCCCAAAGTTGTGTAACTATTATAGTCAATTGCCAGATCAGGACTTGAGTTAAATTTAAATTTCTGTTACAAAACTCTTAACAGCTGATTGAGGTTTATTCTTGGGCAGGTATACTTGATCTATTTGTGTATATCTATTTACCTATTTGGCATGTCTCTACAACAAAATCCAGTTTTTTTTTCTTTTTTTTAAATAAAAGTAACTGAAACAAATTTGTTTCTGAGGCTGGGTAGTTTACTGGTAAAATTCAGCTCCTGATCCTACCAGCTGTGTGATACTGGACATATCACTCAACTTCTCTGTGCCTCTGTTTTCACGTCGGAAAAAGGACACGGTGAAGTACCTATCTCAGAGAATTAAGGGAGGTAATACTTTCAAAGCACCCAGAATAAGGCCTGGCGCATAGAGCTGTAATTTGGGTGTTACCCCTCGTGGTGGGGGCGGAGGAGGAGGAGATTGGAAAGTCCTCGGTTCGCAAGCTAGTACGTAGGAGCCATCCGCGTGACTGACGGACTCTACGGTTTACAAGAGGTTTCCTTCGGGCTCCTTTAAATGGTGTCTCCGTCTTTTGTACAACTTGTCTGTTAGGTGAGATAGGACATGCCTTCACTCCTCGTGACTCCTTTCTTAGTCTTTGACGACGGAGCATGAGTCTGCGTGTTTATCCCGACGGGGACGTGGCGTGCCGGGGCCCTGTCTGCGTTCTGAGCCCCCACGGCAGCTGGTTCCGAACTCTGCGCGCGTCCTGTCCCTTTCGGCGCGTCCCGTTGACGTCCCCGCTGTGCTTGTGTTGGCAGGACTGGAACCTCACGTGGCACACCAGCAACCCCGACTTCTCCGAGTGCTTCCAGAACACCGTGCTCGTGTGGGTGCCTTGCTGTCACCTCTGGGCTTGCTTCCCCGTCTACTTCCTCTATCTCTCCCACCACGACCGGGGCTACATCCAGATGACACATCTCAACAAAGCCAAAACCGTGAGTCCCTTGGGGCTTCACCGGGCCGTCAGGCGCACCTGGGTGGGGAGCAGCGGTGGCTGAAAACTGACATTTTTCTTCTGCTTAATCGGCCCTAAGTTCCTTTTTCTAGAAGGCAAGAGAGTAACGCAGGAGATGAAAGCTAGAGCTCTGGAGTCAGACATGGGTTCAAATCTCGGCTTTGCCTCCTAGTGTTTGACCTCGGGCAAACCTCCCTGAGACTCAGTTTCCGCATTTATGCAATGGAAACGATAGCATCCTTCTCGGGAGTTAACAGGAGATTGTCAGGAGCTCTTCCTCCCTTACTGAGGCTGTCTCTTTTTTACTGATTGAGTTTTTTTTTTTTTTAAACTTTAGAAAAGTTTGTTTTGAAATAATTGCAAACCACAGAAAAACTGCAAGAATGAAACCAAGAACTGCCTTCTGACTGTGTCGACCCATTACTCATATTTACCGATTTTTAGCATTTTGCCACATTTTTCTTGTGCCCTTTTACTATCTCCATATATGTATACTCCTGTTTATTTTTTCTGAGCCATTCGAGAGTAGGCAGCACCCCCCACACCCCTCTGCCCCTTAATTTTCCAGTTTGTCTTTCCTCAGAGCAGGGATATTCTGTTTTGTGAGCACAGTACAGGTGTGAAATCCAGGAAATTTCACACACAGACCTGATATGTTTTAAAACCTGCACTCTGTATTCCACTTTGGCCCGTCGTCCCAGAACTGCGCTTTCTAGCACCTTCCCCCCTAGCTTGGGATCCAGTCCATGGCCATGTATTGCACGTGGTCCTGTTGTTCCTCTAGTTTCCTTCGTTCTGGAAGAACCCTTCACCTTTCTTTGTCTTTTGTGGCACTGACCTATGTGAAGAGCGTGGGCCGTTGTTTTATAGTACGTCGCTCGGTTCGGGTTTGAGCGACGTCTCCCGCTGAGTCACGGGTTAGGGTCACGCGTGTCTGGTGGGAAAACTGCAAAGGGGATGCGTGTGCTCCGCGGGCTGTTCCATCTAGAGTTGTGTGTGCCCCTCGCTGGCCGGGTTAGTTTTGATCATCTGATCGAAGTGCTGTCTGGCTTCTCCATACACAGGCCCTGCTTTTCCCTTCGAGCTGATCAGCAATCCGAGAGGGGACGTGACGAGCGTGGAAATGGCACGCCCCTTGTCCCACTTTCTTCAGGACTTAGCATCTGTCTCAGTTCTTTTTGAAGCCACTTTTTTCAACTCTTTCCTGAGACGTCACCTGATCAGAGAGGCCTTTCCCAACCGCTCTCTTACCTGCTTTGTTTTTCTCTGTCACACTGATTTCTCTGTGACATGATGTATGTATTTTTCAGTTTGTTTCTTACTGACTTCCTTCCACGTGGGATGTCAGCTCCACGAGGACGGGCACTTGTCTCTGTTTTGTTCACTGTTGTCTCCCCGGCACCTTGGACCGAATGTGGTGCGCAGGAGGCCCTCGATAAATACTGCTTGGCTGCGTGTTGTCGAATGAATGGTTGCGCGTGAGGGGCTCTCCGGCAGTGCGCTGGGCTTGCGGGTGCAGATCAGCTGCAGGCTGAGCTCCTGAGTTCTCGGGTGCTGGGGAGAATAGCGACCAGAGTCCCGTCGGAGGGAGGGGGGCGTCGCAGACCAGCGGGGGACGGCCCAGCTGGAGGCGCACCCTAACGAGAACTTCCAGAGGATATGTGTTGTGTCCAGGGACCGTGGTTGTGGGGTTGGCTGGTTCCCCCAAGGCTGAGCTTTTCGCAAGGTGCTGGGGGAAGTTCTAGTACCGTCTCTTGTAAGACACGCACGTGCTTCTCTTCCAGGCCCTGGGGTTTTTGCTGTGGATCGTCTGCTGGGCAGACCTCTTCTACTCTTTCTGGGAAAGAAGTCGGGGCATATTCCTGCCCCCAGTGTTTCTGGTCAGCCCAACCCTTCTGGGCATCACCATGGTAAGTAGAAGCTGGCTCTGAATCCTCAGCCGTCTGCCAATCACAGTGGAGACCAAACGTAGTAGCCAGCATTTAGACATTCGAAAACCTCACAGTAAAAAATCAGCAAGCTGGCTTCTCTGGAAAAGCTCAAAGATCTGGCAGCACCGGACTCACAGTGTTGTAGGGTGGCAGTTAGATGGAGCTGGGGTGCAGCTGCAACCTCTAGAGGGGACGGGTGTTGTCCAGTTTGCCACGGTCCCCACCCTGCCCTCTGGCCCTCCCTGCCACTGAGGCTGAATGGCCGATGTCACCTTCTGTTCTTGTACTGGCCATCTCAGTCATTTATACAAACTGCCCGGGTCCTAATGGCCCCTTGAGTTTTCAGGCTGTGGCGTAGGAGGTGGGATACCACGCTGAATGGGAAACCGCCCAACCCGGTGGGGATCGGAAACTTAGTGGGTGATACAGACGGGGAAAGTACTTTGTTAATTACGGCTGACGTGTGTTGAGTACTTCCTATGTGCCTGGCAGTGGTCTTGGTGTTTTACATGTCTTGAAATTCATCTGATTCTTAGAACAACCCTGTGAGATGGGTACTGTTTTGTCCCCATTTTACAGGTGAGGAAACAAGGCCCAGAGAGGTTAAGTGCCCTGCTCGTGGTCACACAGTTAATACGTGGCCAAGTGACGGGTCATGCTTTTAGCCCCTGCATCATGCAGCTTCTGAGCTGTGATCACAGAGTTCTTGGCAAGCCCTTGAGTGCTGTGGGATGAGGGGGAGCAAGTAGGAGGCAGGACGTTCTGAGCAGAGGAAGCAGCTCGTCCGGGCAGGGGCTGGAGGGTCAGGAGCATATGGGGAGCAAGACGAGCTGTGCTGTGAAGCAGGAGCAGAGTGCAGGTCCAGGGATGGAAGGTGGTGACTGATGGGGTCAGGAAGGCCAAGGTGCAACCAGGTAGTGAGGGCCCGTGACTTCCTTTTCTTTTTAAGACAGTCTTGCTCTGTCACCCAGGGCGGAGTGCAGTGATGCGATCGCAGCTCACTGCAGCCTCAAACTCCTGGGCTCAGTGGTACTCCTGCCTCAGCCTCCTGAGTAGCTGGGACTACAAGGAGGTGCCACCACGCCTGGCTGATGTGTAGATGTTTTGCAGAGACAGGGTCTCGCCGCGTTGCCTAGGCTGGTCTCAAACTCCTGTGGACCGTGGCTCTTTATGGCACACGTGAGGTGTTGGCTCTCTGCCAGACCCTTAATCCTGGTCCTTTTATTCATTAACTGATTTGCGCAGTTTGCTCGAGATCCCCGTGTTATAAATAAGCAAATGGAAGTACCCGGAGGTGAAGGAACCGGCCCCAGGCCGCACAGGCAGTAAACGGTAGAGCCAGATTCCAGCCCAGCCTCCAGGGTGTGGCTCCGGCATCCGCTGTGCTGTTCGTTTGTGACGGCTCTTTGCTTAATACCTGGCTCTCCTGCCCCCCTGTGTGTCCTCAGAGCCTGGCACCATGCCTGGCACGCAGTAAGCACTCCATAAATGCATTGAGGGAATGGGTCAATCAGGGCTTCGCTTCTGGAAGGGAAGACTATTTTTTTTGACTGGAGGGGCTCATGCTCACTTAACCTTCCCTGTTCCTGGTCTTTCGATTGTTCACGCTGGGAACGTCAGGGTGATGGGCTGAGGCTCAGTGGGCTTTTGGACCCTTGGGGCCCTGGGCCTGGTGCCAGGAGGTGAGCTGGCTTCTGGGATCCTGATCCTCCCTCCCCACCCGAGGATCCGTGGTGGAATGGTGGACCAGCCCCGTTGATGCGGCGGGAACATTCTCCCTGTACCCCTGGGGACCCGAATGTGCCGGCACTAGAAGTACAAGACGGGAGGTAGTCAGCAAATGTGTTTCGCCCCTACTGTGTGCCGCGAGCTGGAGATAAAAGCGTACGTTCAAGCCGTGCAAACACGTGAAGCAAATGATTCCTTAGAAAGGCACAGAATGTTTCAACACATGCAGAGTGCTGCACAGAGGGTGGAATTAGGGGAACTCGGTTTGTTCTAGGGGGTAGGAAGGACTCTCTGAAACAAAGACAGTGGAGCTGAGGCCTGAAGGATGAGCCAGGTTGTTAAAAAGTTGAAAGGGTTGAGGGCAGAGGTTCTCCCAGTTGGGGAGATTAGCATGTGCAAAAGTCCTGGGGCCACGGGGAGAACTTGAGAGCTGCTCGCTGGACTGGAGTGGAGACAGTTGAAGCAGAGAGCCTGGGAGATGGGGCAGCGGGGAGGGCAGGGCCATCCCTGTGGAACCTTTAGTGTCAGGGCAAGTGGATTTTATTTTTTCACACTGAGTTCTCTGCATATTTTTTTTTTTATTGGCACGGAGAGCTGAGTAGTTACAGCCTAGACTCTGTGGCCCATGAAGCCTAAGCTATTTATCACATGGTCCTTTAAGAAAAAGTGTGCTGATCTGTTCTGAGCTTCCCCCACACCTCACCTTTTCCGGCCTATCCCGGATCTGCATGTGGTCTCATTAGATGCCCATGACCCGCCAGGCCGATGCTATCAGCATCTGTGTTTTGCAGATGGGGCGCCAGCGAGGCAGGGGCAGAGCCGGGCTGGGAGCCAGGTCCCCCTTAGGCGGTTCCTGCACCCCGAGCCGAGGGCAGCCCTTACCCCAGGCCCAGCGTCCGCCAGGTCCCTGGGACCGAGGGGCCTTGGGTCCTGCCTTCTCTTAACTCCTGTCGTGTGGTTTTCTCTTCCAGCTGCTTGCTACCTTTTTAATTCAGTTCGAGAGAAGGAAGGGTGTCCAGTCCTCAGGGGTCATGCTCACCTTCTGGCTCGTAGCCCTACTGTGTGCCCTTGCCATCCTGAGATCCAAAATCATGGCTGCCTTAAGAGAGGTGAGTGGCGGCCCTTGGAGGAGATGCTTGCTCCATCTGGCATGCATAGAGGCCGTGTACCGGGTCAGCTCCAGCCTTCGTTCTAGAACCTTCTTTCCCCAGGGTCCCCTTTATCTGTGTAGCTCTGAGGGCCCTATGAGGTACCTGCAAGGACAGGACCCGTGGGTGAGTGCCAGCTGCCTGTGAGCCGCGTCAGCAGTAAACAGCAGGGCATTCGGCTCCAAATGCCTGCACTCTGGGACCGAGCCATGTCTATGGAGTGACTGTTTCCCTAGGGGACCCTAGACTTGTCCCCACATTACCTTTGAGGCATCAGCACCGCGCTGGCTGGAGAAGTTGTTTACCTAGGCAGCCGCGTGTTGCTGTCAGGAGTTTTTGAGGAGTGTGCACTTTTAAATCCAGCCTGCTCCTGCCATCCGGGAGCTAATTGAGGACTGGCAGGAGGCAAAGGAAACATTTATTGAGTGCCCACAGCGTACAGCACGGACTGTCTGTTGGCGATGGCACTGACGCTGATGGAGCTTGTGTTTTTAAAGTGCTTCTCGGGGCATGGGGCGTGTTTCACGGGCAGTCTCGCTGCTCACGGTGACTCGGGTGGGATTCCTCCAACTCGGCACTTGTTGACATTTTGAGTCGGAGACGTCTCGATTGCGGGGCTGGGGGTGTCCTGTGCTTTGTAGGGTGTTGAGGAGCATCCCTGGGCTCTCCCCTCCGGGTGCCAGTAACACTCCCAAGTATGACAGTGTCCCCAGACCCTGCCAGATGCTTCCCTGGAGGCAAAATCACCCCCAGGTAAGAACCACAAGTCTGTTTATAGGTGGGGAAACTGAGGTACAGAGAGGTGAAGAAAGGTGACCAGGTCCCACAGCTAGTAGGAGCGAGCCGGCCCGGGACGCAGCTCTGCTTCACTCCCCAGCCGAGGCCCCCGCCTCTCGGGCAGTGGTGAGCGGTGTGACCACCCGTGACGACGTAGCCGCCTCTCTGCCGTCCCGGGGAGCTGGGGGCGGCGGGGCAGGCTGCAGCCGCTTCCTGAAGGTGATCTCGTCTCCTCCTTCCCTCCTCTCATGCAGGGTGCCCAGATCGACGTGTTTCGCAACGTCACTTTCTACATCTACTTCTCCCTCGTGCTCGTCCAGCTCGTGTTGTCGTGTTTCTCAGACCGCTCGCCGCTGTTCTCCGAAACCATCAACGACCCCGTAAGTGTGACCCGGACGCGTGTGTGTGCACGTCTGTGAGAGAGACGTACTGCACGGTCACGGCCAACGTTACTGCTCCATCCGGGACCTCGCTTGGTCCTCTTGGCGCCAGGGGTACAGGTATCACCCCACCACTTTCCGGACGGAAAACTGGGCCTCTGACGTGACTCGGGGGCGGTTGGGGGCCGAAGGAGAGAATCTGCTGTCTCATTGCAAGCCGCCACGTCTCGCAGGCCTGTGGGTTTTCTCACTTGGCAGGGTGGTTTTCGAAAATGTGAGCAGATACTTAAAAATCAAGGAATTTCACATAAATTCCAGCCGTCTAAGTTTTCTAGAAAATGAGAAGGTCTGACAGATTAGGGCTGTAAATCCCGCAGGGCAGCCGTTGGCCAGAGCTCTGAGAACTCCGAAAGCGCAAAGAAAGGGCCAGCCCTGGAGGCTGGGCTTTGGGGAGCTGGAGCACCCCACTGTCCTCCCCAGTCATCATCTCATCTCCCTGCTCCCTTGTCACGCCTGGTCTTCCAGGGCGGGGAAGACGCCGTTTGCCTCCTGTGCAGCGGGATCCGGCAGGCTGCAGACGCGGGCGTGTGGGCCGGTGCGTTTCCGACGTCTGTGCACAGGCCGGGAAGGAGGGCGTCCATCGGCCGATACTCTGTCTGGCCAGCCCGTCGTTCCCTCTGGCTTCCTGTTCAGTCACCCAGTGGGGTGCCATTTGCCTCTTTGCCATTTGGAGTCCAGACCGGGGTTTGGCCAACGACAGCCCATGGGCCAAGTCGGACCCACTGCCTGTTTTTGTGAACAAAGTTTTGTTGGGACGTGGCCACACCCACTCATTACAGAGTGTCTGTGGCCACCCTGAGCCCAGCAGCAGAGCTGAATAGTTGCTGCAGAGACCGTCACCCACGAAGCCTAAATATTTACTATGGCTCTTCACAGAAAAAGTTTCCTGTCCCTGGTCTAGAACATTCCTTTAGCTCTGATGACTTTTTACCTTCCTTCTTTGTGTTCCTTCCATTTTCAGGCATTCTTTCATCCTAGGACAGGAAAGGAAAGAGAATGGGCGTTTATGAGATGCCTGCTGTGTACTGCTGCCGTGCTAAGCTCTTCATGCGCATAGCTTCTTTAACCCTCGCGCCAGCCCTGGTGAACTTGGTCCTGTTGTTATTTTTCCCATTTTACAGATAAAGACACTGAGTCTCAGGGAAAAGTGTCTTGCCCAGTGCGAGTGGTTCGGGAATTTGAACCCAGGATTGACTGTTCTGCAGAATCGTGTCACTTCTCTTGGTTACAACCCGCTCAAGGGAAGGGTCTTGGCTAAATGACAGCTTTGTGTTAGGCTGTAAGGTCCATAGGCCAGGTCTAACCCCGTAACCTCGGTGCCTAAGACAGAGCCTGGCACACACTGGGCCTTTAGTGGTGACTTGTGTTGTGTGGGGAGGCACCCACTATGTGTAGCACGTGTCTTGTGCAGAGTGAGGTCTGCACTGGGCCTCACAGGACATCAGACTCAGTTCCTGTTCTGCCTTTTACTCACTTCTAATATGATCAGGAAGGAAGAGTAGAGGAACTAACGTAGAAGGAGACCTGCTGAAGGCCTGGCATAGTTCTAAGAGCTTTATTTCCTTTTTTAAACAAAATTTTGCATTTGTTTATTTTGGTGAAATACATATAATTCGAAATTTGCCATCTTAACCATTTTAAACGTATAATTTGGCAGTGCTAAGAGCTTTTTAATCTCATTCAAACCCCTGCTGCTTAAAATGGGGACCACAGCCAGCGGCATGACTCACTTGGGCATGTGTGAGACACGCAGGATCCCAGGCCCCGCCCCAGACCAAAACCTGCATTTTCGCGGCATCCCCAGGTAATCTGTGTGCACAGAAAAGTTTGTGAAGCATTGGTTTAAACTTCACAATAGCTTTGAGAAGGGAGGGGTTTTTTGTTTGCTTTTTTTTTTTAAGGGATAAAGGAATTATGGCTCATTGATTGAGCTGTTAGATCTTAACTTATACCTAAATTTGGTGCTGGAGACAGCATGATGTGATGGAAGAGGAGCCTCAGTGTGGAATTGGACAAACCCTGGGGTTTAATCCCACCTAGGTACTTTTATCCCTTCAACAGACATTTATTAAGCATCTGTTGTATACTGTGCTTGGTGCTGGGGATACTGCAGCGTGCAAAATAGATATGGTTTGAACTACAGGGGAGAAAACGATTTCCTCCACACTCTTAGATTCAGTGGCTGGGGCCTGCAAATCAAACCACTAAAATATTAACAGGACAGAATATTTATTATGTATGCACATGGGGGGGCCTCACAGAAAAGAAAATGAAAACCCTAAGAAAGTGATTAGGTCTGAGAGCTTCTATGCTGTTTTAACAAAGGGTGATAAATTTGTGGAGAAACAGCAAGACAAAGAAAAAGGGATTTGGGCTTCTAGAGGTGGTAAATTGTGGGAGAGTAAATATATGGGGGGAAACTAGTGGAAGATTAGGGTTATCTTAGTAAGTTTTGTTTGTGCTGATCCATGTCAGTGTTGCCAGGGATAATGGTTGTTCTGGTATGTGAGAAGGGAAGGGGAAGATTTATGGGAAGGGAATTTATGTCCTGCTGTTTTAGGCAGATAGGGGAAGGGCAAAGAGGTCTTTTTGTGTTTGCTCTTGCTTAATTGCCTTCAGTTCAAAACAGTCCTTGTAACAAAGTGGGGTATTTTGGGGTGGCATAATTCTGACCTTCAGAATATGCTCCAGTTGTCTGTTCCTCCCTAACAAACCACTGAATTTAGTTGCATGAAACAACAATAGTTTAATGTTTCATGGTCCTGGCTGTTGACTAGGCTCAGCTGGGCGGTTCACAGTCTCTCCTGTGGTCGCCATCGATGTGGCTGGGATTCAAGTCAGCGCAAAGGTTTCCGCAGTCTCTCAGCTGGTGGTTAATGCTGGCCACGGGCTGGAACCTCCCCTGGCGTCGACGCCTGCATCTGGTCTCTCTGTGTGGCCTGGATGTCCTCACAGCATGGTGGCTGGTCTCTGAGAGCGAGTGTTCCGAGAGAGAGAGCTGGGTGGAAGCTGTGTCACCTTTTATGACGTAGCCCCAGAAGTCACATAGTGTCACTCCTGCCATGCTCTGTTGGTCGAGGCGGCCACAAAGGTCTGCCCAGGTGCAAAGGGAAGGGAGGCACACCCCATTCTAGATGGGTGATGGCGACATCTCATTGTGAGACCAGCACGTGGGGTGGCAGGTAACGTTCTGGCCGTCATGGGGAGGCAGAGTCTGCCACGTGCCGTCAGGAAGCCTGCGTATCAGCTGGGGGACAGCCCGGAAGCAGTCAGCAGACACAGGACCACGTGACTGCAGTTGAGACAAAAGGCAGCAGTCAGGTCATGCGAGAATCAGCTACGCTCGTGACTTTGGCACATCGCCCTTCCTTTGGGGATCTCAGTGTCTCCTTCTCGAAAACGGGTTGCGGCTCAGTTTGATATTGGCTGCGCCTCTTCTCCTACCCCAGATCTGAGCCTGTGACCTGGGAGGAGGACACTGCGACATGCTCTTTGCCTGTTTTCCTGTCGCCCTGAGTGCTGGAGTCACAGTGGAGCCTGGAAGCTGGGGACAGTCCAGCCCTCCTGCTCTCCGAGCAGCAGCGGGCGATCAGTCACACGTCGCCGGCCCTTGGAGGGATCAGCCACAGCCCGGCTCCTCCAGGCCGCCTGCGCTGAGTCACCGTGTCGGCCGTCCTTCCCAGCGGGTCCTGCTCCCACTTGGTGACTCAGATGTCTGTTCCGTCCCTGCTTTCTTGGTGGGGCTGCTCCCAGCTCCGCTCCCGGTTCTGGGGCTCCCAGCCGAGCCTCCCAGGGCTCCTGCCTGTCCCGGCCTCCGACCCTCTGATCCCACTGCCGCGGAGGCTGTTGCTGGGCAGTGGCGAGAAGGAGTGTTGTGTAGGTAGGGGTGGGGCTGTGGCAGGTCACTGGCAGTAATGACTTGGCGTCCCCAGGAACCCAGGCCCCACTCCAGACCCACTGAGCCGGGATCCCCTTTAACAAGTGCCCTGGTTGAAAAACACTGGTTTAGGACATTCAGTGAAAGCTGCTCAGCTCATTTGAAGTAAGAGAGATTTTTGGTCCTGTCCATTCAACATGGAGTATTTTTCCTCCAACATTTTACCATGAACATTTTCAAGCTTGTAGAAAATGTGCAAGAGTTACACAGCGAGTGGCCACATCCCTAGCACCCAGAGCCACGATTAACTTCTTGCCGAACTTGCTTCATCACACACCTGTCTGTCCGACCAGCCAGCGTTTTGGGTCGCTGAAACTGACTTTGAAATACATGAATACCCTTCACCCAAACACTTTCCACGCAGATCATTAGCTAGAGTTCAATATCCGCTTACAGTTCTGGGTTTTTTCCTTAAAATTTTCATGCAGGGAAATTTCTCGTCTCATTAGCATTTGATGAGTTTTGACAAATGAATAACTTTTAAACCCCTGTCAAGATATGGAACATTACAAGGTCTCCGGAAAGTTCCGTCATGCCCCTTCTTGGTCAGTCTCCACACCCACCCCCCAGAGGCCTGACCTTGGGCTGTGGAGGACTAAGCATGGCAAACCCCGTCTTCTCTCCCTTTGTGCCCCCCGCTGTCAGCCCTTTGGTAGTTCAGTGTCATGCCAGCGGCTGAGCTGGGCTAGGAAGGTGCAGACCTTACCGCTGCCCTGCAGGACAGCTGGAAGGAGAGGAGACAGCAGATGGTGGGGGCTTAGAGGGAGGGAGGTGCTGGCAGCTCTGGGGGCCTGAGGAGAGGTCCCTGTCAGCGCTGGGGAGGGAGGGGATGCCCGATCAGAGGGATGGAGGCCTTGGCCAGGTCAATGTGGTTGGAGGGGATGGGGCGGGCATTGCTCCTGGTAGAGGAACCAGCATGTGCAAAGGCCCAGTGGTATGATGGAGCTTGTGGGTGTTGGGGACTGTGTGGAAGTCTGCTAGGCTAGGCTGGAGGGGCCAGAAGATGAGTGCAAGGAGATGGAAGAGCCAGGGAGCAGAACATGAGACGTCAAGGGTAGACTTGTGTATCACAAGGAGGACTTGGAATTTTAACCCGCCTGTGGTGGGAGCTGATGAAAGACTTTCCAGCAGTCGAGTGGCACCCTTAGGTTGGACAGGTTTTGGAGGATCCCTCAGGCTGAAAGGAAAAGGATGCATTGGTTGGTGGCAGTTAGAAAGCCATTGCAGGTCCCCAGGCAGGCAGAGAGGAAGGCTGAGCTGGGACATTGGCTTTGTGCACGGTAGCATGTCAGAAACTAGAAAAAACCAGACGAGTGTGTGGGAAAGGTGGAAGATTCACGATGTGTGCTGCAGTACAGGAAGCCCAAGCAGGGGGGCAGTTTGCACAGCTGGTAAGCAGCCAAGCAAACAAATCGCGGATGTTTGCATTGTAGGGAGAATCTCTTCCTGTTGCACATTTAGTTTCTATCTAGTAATAAGGTGCACTGTGTTATTTATTTAATCCTCCCAACAAAGCAAGATTGATCTGTCTCCCTGTTTCACCGATGAAGACACTGAGGGTCAGAGTGGTGAAGTGTCAGGAACCCTCCCACCGCATTTTCACACCTGAGCATGCATTTTCTTCACCTGGCCAGCTTGGTAAGGCACAGGTTGCTGGGCCCCACCCCCAAAGTTTTTGATGCAGTAGGTCTGGGTGGAGCCCAAGCATTTGCATTTCCAACGATTTCCCAGGTGCTGCTGGTGATGGGGCTGCATTTGAGAGCCGCTGCTCAGATTGCTGCTGCCTGTGTCCCTTACTGCTGGGCATTCGGGCAATGCAGCGTGGACGTCACTGGCAGAAACCCGATTAGAACTAAAAGCAGAATCACAACCAGAGATGTATGTGGAGACCCAGAGAATTTCTGACAAATAGGCTGGGATGCTGAAGGACCCAGACAAGGTCCCCAAACTACCTTGTGCAACGTAAGGAATGACCAGTGCTCAAAGACTCGGTGCCCGGGACTGTTGTACCACATTGGCTTAAATCACAGGGTTTCTGGCCAAATCACATGGTGCCAAACATAGATGTCAATATAGATGCCAAAGAACACTTCTCACTCTTGTGTGAATCAGACTTTCCCTCTCTCCGCCATCAGCTAGGACTTGGTTGAATGATTTTCATTGCTGAATGAATGAGGGACCAATTAACAAACGTCCTTCATCCCACCTGGGACAGGCGTTGCTGCATTTTAGCCTCTGAGGCTGGGAACCCCCTGGCTGGCAGCTCTGTCTTTTGCACGGAAGGAGTTATGCCAGGAGGTGGTCCTTCAGTAAGAGGGAATGCTGCCTGGATTGTCATGCAGTGGCCTATTTTTTTTTCCTTTTTTACTCTCAGTTTTGGCTGCTTCAGAAGTTCAGTTGTCTGTGTTATCACAAAATGCCTTCCGTGTCAAATAGAGACGTCCGGAAACCAGCTCCCAAACTGATAGATTTGCTCCTCTGCCCGTGGAGGGGACCCTGTGTTGGCCTCTCTGTCAGTAACTTCATATAATCCGAAAATCCATGTTGGATCCAGAGGAGAGAGGAAGCCTGGGGAGAAGAATTCGACAAAGCTCTTGGAGTGTGCAGCTTAGAAACCGTGAAATGTTCCGTCGGTAACACGACCGTATTGCATTTGCACAGGGAGTTTTTGCCCAGTGGCCGGGGACTTGGTTTTATTTACTAGCCAGAGTGAAGGTTAGTGCCCCCAGGGCTTGAGGGTCTTGCTGAGCTGGGCATAGGCTGCATTTCGGCCCCTCCACCAACCCCCACCGTCTCTGTCCCCTGTGTTGATGCCAAGGCTGAAGACGACTGGATTTGCAGGCAAACGACTGACATTTGAGGCCTGACTTCACACCTTAATAATCGCCGTGTCTTAGAGTATCGTGTAGGTTGCTGGAAGCAGGGGTTCGCCAACTCTTTCTGGAAAGGGCCAACTGGTAAATGCCTCGGGCTCTGCAGCCCGTGCAGTCTCTGTGGCAGTACCCAGCTCTGCTGTGTAGCTCAAAAGCAGCCACACACAATATGCAAATGAGCGGGTGTGATGCGTCCCAATAAAACTTTATTTATAAACAGCTGGCCTGTGCGCTGTACTTGGCCACTCCTGACGTGTAAAGCATCTGGTACTGTGCTTGGAGGATCACGGAGCCATTAGTCTTTTTTTTCCTCACTCAGCTTTATTGGCATATCTTGACAAATAAAAGTTGTGTATATTTAAGGTGTACAACTTGATGTTTTGATACGCTAGAAGCCATTGTTGCTGTTTTTACTATTATTATTATTGCTACTAATAATACTATTTCTTGAGCTTTTACACTGTGCCAGGCACCATCCGAACGAAGTACTTAACATGTTTTATCTCATTTTATCTTCACCGCTGGGGAACTTGCCCACGGTCCTGCAGCCAGAAGGCAGAGCTGGGATTCCAGTTCCACCTGCTGAGCACCGGGCTTCGCACATAAGCTGCCCCTCACCCCGCCCCCTTCTCCTCTCTGCCACCTGGTTTTCCCTTTGTCACAGCTCCCGCTGTTTGTCGTTATCAATGTGTGTGCATCGGGAGGCTGAACGGGGCAGGGGCCTCACTGGTCGCCGTCACTGTCTTCTTCACAGCTCGGTCCCCAGCACTCAGCCCTCATCCTAGCGTGTAACTAGGTCCTCCTGAAATATCTGCCCAGGAGATAAGTGAGTCGTTGAGGGCGGGCCCCACCCCATTCCTCTGCCAGCGAGCACCTTGCTTAACCTTTCACAGCGGGTAGGACTTGGGCTGTACTCGAAGTGGATTTGCGATTCCCCAATGACCCACCCACTGACTGGGTGGGCGGGAAGGTGTCCACTCTTCCAGAACAAAAACAAGCCTGCAGTGAAACATTCTGCGCCCAGCCTCCAAAGCAAATACCGCCACCTCCGCGAGTGATGTTGCCACCTTAGGTTGGAAAAATTCCAGTGTACAACTCAGTGCCACGGCCCTCACGTCGCTGGTTCCTCTTGGCGGTGTTGTCAAGTAGGCTGAGCAGTAGGAGCAACCACTCCCATTTTTCAGATGTGAAAACCAAGGCTTTGTGGGGAAAGAGACTCACCCAAGATTGTTCAGCTAGAAAATAGCAGGGCTGGATTTAAACCCAGGTCCGTCTGGCTGCACAGTCTGGACTTGCTCTGTGGTGGGGTTGGGAAGGTAGGTCCATAGGCCAGCTACACCTGGTTTGCCTTATTACAGATACACTGATGTCAGGGCCCCAGCCCCAAGGTCCTGAGTTAGTGGGTCTGGGATGGGGCCCCAGGCACCCGCATTTAACCAACTCCCCAAGTGATGCTGGCAGGCAAGGCTTGGGATCCCCCTCACCCTGCCTGTCCTCAGGATGGCACCTGGTCCTTCTCGGCTCTGGCCTTGTGCTTGAGTCACTGGACAAGACTTTTATTTTGCTGTTTATGATGGAAACAACGTAGACGGCATAGAATAACGAACTGCCTTGGACTCTTTAGCCTGCATCGCATAGGTAAGCATTTCAGTACGTACCTCGGAAGGACACGCGTTTTTAAAATTTCTTTTTAATAACTTTTTACTTTCGAAACAGGCTCACACAAAGTTGCAAAAGGAGTAGCGTCCCTGTGGACCTTCACCCAGCTTTCTCCAGTGATGATATCTGAAAGATAAGGATGTTTAAAAATGCAATACCATCTTTGGCTTAAAAATGTTAATGGTAATTCTTTAATATCATCAAATGTTCCAATAATCCACTGAGGTTGCAGAATGACTCATTTCTTTTTTTTCCAGCGTCAGTGTGAACTTGTGTATCTAAACATACCTGGTCTGTTTCAGTCCACTGTACTTGTCTTCCCCGCTGAAGCTCACTTGTCTCTTCGTTGGCCCATGGGAGCAGCTTCTGGTTGGTTCTGGGGCCTCTTAACAATCGCACTCATCTTTAGTTTCTTTGTTGTTGGGCACAACAAGATGTTCTAGGCTTATCTCCTGTGTTTCCTGCCCAGCCACTTTGACAAGAAGTATGTGGAAGTTTGAAACAAAAACAAATGCCTGGTCCTACCTCACGCCGCTTAATTAGAATCTCAGGGGGTGTGGGGTAGGGCCTAGGCAGAGTTTTTTTTTTTTAAAAGCACTCCCAGCCTGGTTGGAAAACCGCTTGATTAGAGTGTGCCGTCTTATCAGGCTCTCTGAATACCTTATCTCTGCAAAGTACTGGAACAGTTAGTTGAGCCGAGTCCTTGGCTAAAGACCTCGTTGCCGCATGGTGACCTCCCTTCCCTGAACTAAAGCTTGTGTTTCAGGAGACCTGTGTGTGTCCACGTTGAAAGCCGGCTTTTGTCTGTAATCCAGAGGCCCTGTGCTGATGTCACTTGCCTTGTCTGCATGTTGTCGAGCAACACTGTACCTCTCGGAAACAGATTCTTTGATAGCTTGTTTAAAATCTGTCAGTGACTGTCCATTGCCCCTAGGATGAAGACCAAAATTCTTTACATGGCCTCTGGTGTGGACTACTCAGGCTCCACGTTGGTTCCTGAAGTCTGTTGTGCTCCCTTCTACCACAGGGCCTTTGCACACACTGCTCTCTGCTGGGCATGCCTTGCCTTTCCTCCTCAGTTTTCCTCTACTCACCCTTTAGATGTCAGCTTGACTGGCTTCCTCGAGGAAGCCTTCTCTGACCCCAGTAAACTAGATCAGCCCCCATCTGTATACGTTGTCTCACTGGTGATATTTACCCACCTTCAAGGCATATATCACAATTGCTCTTTTGCCTTTGCTCATGTGAGCAGTTGGTATCTCTCTCTGGAGCCTAACTCTTTGGGGCTCACATTCTGTCCCTACCACTTCTAGCTGTGGGACCTTGGGCAAGTCCTTCCACTTCTGGTCCTTGGTTTCTTTAACTACGAAACAGGGATGATAGTTTTACCTACCTCTTGAGGTGGTTATGAAGATTGGAGGGGGTAATTTGTGTAAAGCACTTAGAACAGAGCTAGCTGGTAGGGGAAGTATTTGTTGGATGGATGAACGAATGTGGTGGAGGTACTAGTAGTACCGTGTTCATCGAGTTCTGTGGGGATATGAAATGATGCAAGTACGCAGCTCTTTGTAGAGCGTTTGGCACATAGGACTGCAAATCTTTGTTGAATGAACCAGCGAAGTGGGGTCGACAGTAACCCCAGCTCGTGGGGTGGGTGCGGCGTTGTAAGATAAGGCGGGTCCGGAGCACGGTGCAAGACACTCAGGAGATACTTGTTGGGTGAAACTAGAGGATCTACCATGCGTTTCTTCCTCCTGGGGCTCAGGAGAGGAATTCATTTGGGGGGCAGAACAGTACGGGAGCGGGTGATGGTCCTTTGGAAGGAAGAGTGGCCAACCGACGGCTCCTTGACGAGCTCAGGCATAGGTGACAAGTTTAATTGCTAATTACCTTTTCTTTTCCACCCTGTGCTTTCTTCCCACTAGAATCCTTGCCCGGAATCTGGTGCCTCCTTCCTGTCCAGGATCACCTTCTGGTGGATCACAGGGTAAGGCGGGTGCCCCAGACCCTGGGTGGGTCATGAGGAGTGAATGAATGAATGAACGAACAAATGAACAAATGTAGCTCAGCTCCCCCACTGCTCCCTTCCTCCATCCCTCCATCCTTTGCTCTTCTATGGAATTGTGTCCTGAGGCTGCCTGTGCTGGGCACATGGTCTCAGAGACACTGACCCTGACGCCCAAGGTCGTGCACTTTTAAATACGTGAACCATGAGCAGCTTAAACCCCTGTGGAAGTCTTGGCCTGGGGTAGCCAGAAGCTATCCTGCTCGTAGCTGTAGTTTTGGGCATTTTTTACATTAGGTATAGTTATTACTGATACCGTCTTCTCTCCCCCATTGGAAAAATACTGCATGCTGACCGTAGCAGGTGTGGGTAAGAGAAACATGCATAGACCAACAACAAGAAAACACCCAGAGGCAACCGCTGTCAGCATTTTGATACACTTCCTCCTATCTTTTTCTGCCCATTGTCAACATCTTACTGGGGATTATCTGAATCTTTTCCCCTTCTAATAAGCATCATCTTTGTTTATATGAACTTTTTACAAACATCTTTTTTTAATGAAATGTTTTACATAATTTTTTCAAACTACTATTAAAGAACATCACTGGGACAATCGATATAATTTAAATATGGACTGCATTCTTGTTTTTGATAATTGCACTCTGGTTATGTATGAGCTTGTCCTGTATTTCAGGGGGATACATGCAAAGTTTTAGGGGTAAAGGCATGTGGAGTCTGCAACTTACTCTCAAACGGTTCAGAAAAAGATTATGTGTTTGCATGTATGTGTGTGTAGATGGGTAAGACAGAGAATGATGCTGCAATACATCAACAGTAGTGAGCTCAGTGAATTCTTTGGACAATTCCGGTGATTTTGCTATAAGTTTGAATTTATTTCAAAATAACAAATGAAAATATTAGGTCTGCTGTTTATCCTGAAAGTGTCCAGACATGTAGAAAGGATGGTATAATAGAACAGCTCATCACCCCGATTAAAATAAGATTGCTAGTGCTTCGTCATGGCAGCCTATTTAAATTTAAAAATCTGAAAAGTAAGTTGAAGCCATCCTGATATTTCCCTCCTGAATCTTCTATGTGCATCTCTAAAAAAATGTGAGGACATTTTTCCTAGGTGACGTAACAGAATGAGCAGTGATTGTGTAACATGCCTGAATGTCCATCCGTATTGCGATTTTCCTAGTTGTGTGGCTGCCTCAGGTGGCAGGGGCGCTGGGCGTGTGGAGTGAGTCCCAGCCTCCTCCTCTTCCTCCTCTTCCTCCTCTTCCTCCTCCTCCTCTGCTGCCGCCACCGCCACCGCCACCACCGCGCAGGGACTCTCATTGACTGCTCCCCTTGCGTCTTCGCCCAGGTTGATGATCCGGGGCTTCCGTCAGCCGCTGGAGGGCAGTGACCTCTGGTCCCTCAACAGGGAGGACACGTCGGAACAAGTCGTGCCTGTGTTGGTGAAGAACTGGAAGAAGGAATGTGCCAAGTGTAGGAAGTAAGTGCGAGTTTCCTTGCACTTCCTGGGAAGCCAGACACTCAGGATGATCTGGTCACCTCCTTCCCGTGACCTGGCTCCGGGTTGGGGCACTGGCAGTGCCGCCTTTTACTAGCTTTGTGGTTCTGGGCAAGAGGCCTCACGTCTCTGGGCCATAGTTTGCTCATCTGCCAGATGAGATAGAGCCTCACGTGCAGTTAAGGCAATTTGGGTAGAAAAGAAGAGAGAAAAATGTTGCTTAAGTGGGCCACGGATTCTGTCTGCCATGACCCCTGAGAGCATATGCTGGGGGCGTGGGACACTCGTTTGTTAAGAGTTTTTTAAAAGAGGAAGTACAAATCTTGAAATCTTCATAGGAGTTTCTGCACATTGGTAGACATCCCTGGATGAACCTAATTTGGGAGCCCTCATTTTTAAATGCATTTCTGGAAGTGCAGTGTTGATCACTTAGAATGTCGCTCCACTGTAATTTTAAATTGTCTCTCATAAGATCTCACCACTTTCATAAGCATGTGTTGCTTCCAGGGCTTAATGCTCATACTCGGAAAGGTAGCGTAGCCCGAAGGTGCAGCACTCAGTTCTTAGGAAGTTAAGAATCCCACTTTTATGTTGAGTCTTGACTTCTGCTTTCAGATCCCCTTGCTCACCTTAGGCAATGACTTTTCCCTGCCTAAGGATGCAAGAAAAAGAAACAAAGGGGGTTGAACACAAAAATCCCCGCACATTTGCAAAAGCCAGAGTTTACACCCCTTGCAGTACTGCCGTTTGTTGGCAGTTTCTCTTTGACCGAGTCAGACATCCGAGGCCTCTAACCGTATCCAATCCAGTTAATTGTCAGAGCCAGTCCAATCCTGGATCCAGCCCAGTTTCTGTTGCGACTGGCAAACCGAATGCAGATCAGAAATTTGCTCAAACTCGGACAGCCCAAAAGACACATCTGTGGAGCTTCAGAATCCAAGAGAACTTTCCCGTGATCCCCAGCTCCTGGGGTTTGCTGGAAGCTCTACTTCAAGTCCCACTTCCAACACCGTCTGTTAAAAGATGAACTTTAGACAAATTAAATTTAACAGTTTAATTGAGCCAAGAACGATTCACAAATCATCAGCCCCCAGAACTAGTATAGATTCACAGTGACTTTGGGTCTGCCACATGGACAGATAACATTAAGAGAAAGTGACATACAGAGAACAGCTGGATTGGTTACAGCTCGGTGTACGCCTTATGCAAACATGGTTTGAACCGTTGGCAGCCTGTGGTTGGCTGAGACTTGCCTACTTGTTACCGGAGTCGCCTGCAGTCCGTGTGTATGTTCAGTGAGGTTATAGTTCACTATGTACGGAGAAGCCTTTAGGCCGAGCTTAAAAACACGTTAGGAGGTTGCTTTAGGCTGAACTTAACACTCTCACGAGGCTCCCTGCTGGTGGGGATCTCCTCCGCTCCTGGCCCAGGGCAGGAGTCCAGGCAGTATTAGCGGACAAGTGGCCGATTGCTACCTTTGCCCGTGTCAAAATTCGGGTCAAGTCAGCAAGTCCCTTTTTCCTCCCAGTCCCACCATCCCGGCCCTTTCTGTGCCCCTGTTCTGGGCAGTTGTATCCTGGCTCAAACCTTCCCTGCTCAGCTTTCCTGTCTTCTTGCAACTGGACCGTTCAGATGGTCTGTGTTTCTTCTCCCTTCCGGGAGCTCCTTTCAGCCTTGTAGGCCCCTTGTTGACTGGGTGTTTTCCTTTCCCGACTTAGCTGATCCTGTCCCTTGCACTTGGCCTCCACCGCCCGGGTCTGGGCCTTCCTCCCCTGCCTGCTCGAGCCCTTCTCCCAGGCCCTTCGGCACCCGTCTCCTGGCGATTGAGAGCAGCCCACGCAGCACAGGGTCCTGCTCAGGAAGTGGGCGTACAGGACGGCGAGGGCCGAGCCGCTCCCTTCCTCCTTGCCAGGAAGGCCTGTATAAGTTAAAAGAAGTCCTGAAAATCCCAGCCAGGGAAAACAAGTGACACAAGCAGGGAAGGGCCTTAGGTGGTGATACGACAGCATGGAAAACAGAAAGTATCCTCTGTGGTCGGCGTGATGATGCCCCTCCCCGCCGCCAGCGTCCACGTCCCTGTCCCCGAGCCTGTGTGAACGCTACTTCACACGATAAAAGCTTTGTAGATCTGATTAAGGATTTTGAAATGGGGAGAACATTCTGGCTCATCTGGGCAGGTGTGATGTCATCACAAGCTTCCTTGTGAGTGGGAGACCGAGGTGAGGGAGAGGAGATGCCGGCTTTGGAGATGGAAGCAGTGGCCGTGAGCGTAAGAATGCAGGCAGCTTTCAGAAGCCGGCCCTCGCCCGGCCCTCATTTTGATTGCGTTGAGTCTGTAGATCAGTTTGGGGCTGGCACTGTTCTAAACCTTTCCCGTGTTATCAACTCCGTTTTCACAGCAGCCCTATGAAGTGGGTCCTACTTTTGTCCTTATTTTATGAATGAGAAAACTAAGGCCTCAAGGTCAAGGAAGTTGCCTAAGATCGCACAGCTGGCCAGTGGCCAAGCCAGGATTTGAACCCGTGGCTCCCGCCTCTGTGTTCAGAACCACTGTGCTAAGCTGCCTCTCTGCGGTGGCTTGTTGTCTTTGGCTCTGCCTTCCCTGGAGGGTGACGTCCCCTGGCCTCTCCCTGGGGTGGTGGCTGCGTCTCTGGTGGACCCCACAGCTGTTTCCCTCCGTGTGTTCCAGGCAGCCAGTGAAGATCGTGTACTCCGCTAAGGATCCCGCCAAGCCAAAGGGGGGTTCCAAGCTGGATGTGAACGAGGAGGCGGAGGCCCTGATCGTCAAGTCCCCCCAGAAGGACCGGGAGCCCTGCCTGTTTAAGGTGTTATACAAGACCTTCGGGCCCTACTTCCTCATGAGCTTCTTCTTCAAGGCCATCCACGACCTGATGATGTTTGCCGGCCCCGAGCTCTTAAAGTAAGCGAGCCCTCTTCCCTCCCGCGGGGCTCCCGATCTCCTTAGTTTGACCTTTCCCCCGGTGTGCTGCTATGGGCCCACGGCCAGTGTCTCCATTGTGACCGGCTTCGTTTTATGCTTTGCTGAATTACCGTCTTAGTCAAGGCCGCTTTGGTTGCAAATCACAGAGACCCACTAGGCTTCTGCGAATTCAAAACGGGGAGGAGAGGGGTTCATTTTGGGAAACCAGGAGCAAGGAAATGCTGGCAGATCTCATGACAAACTGCAGCCAGGAACTGGGAATTCAAAAAGGAGGTCGCCCTTTGCTCCCTGCTCTTCTCTGTCCCCTGGGGCCACGCATTCATCCTCCTTCCCTCCCTTGTGTTCCCATTCGGGCACCTTCGGGTGACTTGCTGCCGATGAGACAGCGATCAGTGCCAGGAGGCCAAGGCAGAGGTCCTTGTCGCGAGTGGCTTGGGCCTCCCGCGCAGTCAGACCACCGTGGGCTTGTTTTTCCATCCGTGAAGCTGAAGTGAGCCGGTGCTAACCCGGGAGCGCTCTTCCCCGCCCCGCCTGGCGCAGTCACGGCTCCCTCGCTCCCCGGCAGGTTGCTCCTCAACTTCATGAACGACACGGAGGCCCCGGACTGGCAGGGCTACTTGTACACGGCGCTGCTGTTCGTCAGCGCCTGCCTACAGACCCTCGTGCTGCACCAGTACTTCCACATCTGCTTCGTCAGCGGCATGAGGGTCAAGACCGCGGTCATCGGCGCCGTCTACCGGAAGGTAGGGGACCCCGCGTCCTCGGCGCACCTGCTGGCTTGGATGTCCCCACCTGCAGCCTCAGAATCCACAGGGATTGGGCGGGGTCACCGCAGGGCCAGTGTGGGGGTCTCCAGCCCAGCTTCTGGAGCGGCAGGGCGAGGGTGGCCTTGGTGACATAGGGTGGCAAGGATGGTGACCGTCAGGCATCACACCTTAGGCGAAGCCGACTTCAGGGGTCAGTATGTGGAATGTCTGTGCACCCACAGGTCAGCCGTGGGCAATCGAGTGTCTTAGCTGGATCAGTGGTCCTTGATGTGGGGAAATCCGAGTTCAGATCCTCACTTTGCCATTAATTTTCTCTGTTTGAGCCGGTTCTCACTCACAGTTTGACCGAGTACGTAGCAGGCATCTGTGTACATCCAGCTTCAAAGGAACGAAGTTACCTTCTCCATCCCTTCATTTTCGTTGCCTCTGGGGAAAGGACACCGCTTGGCCCATGGGTTAGGAAGAGACAGGCTCGTGGATGATTTGGAAAGATGGGCTAGGCCGGCGCTTCTCAGCCCTGTCTGTGAGTTAGACTCACCAGGGGCCTCAAACGCCTGACGCCCAGAATTCACTCATACCAACTAAGTTGAGAGCGCACAGCTAGGACCCAGATGTTGGTATTTTTAAAACTCCACAGGGGATGGTGTGCAGCCATGTGGCCTAGATTGGTGGTTCTCAGCCAGGGCAATTTGTGTCCCTCGCCCACCAGGGGATACTCGGCAATATCTGGAGATGTTTTTGGTTGTGACAACTTGGAGTGACAGCATCTGATGGGTAGGGGCCAGGGATGCCTCTTAACACCCTGCGATGCACAAGACAGCCACACAGAGAATTACCTCGTCTCAAATGTGAGGAATGCCAAGGTCGAGAGACCCCGGCCTCGCCCCTTGGTCCTTCAGTGGGATGTGGGATGAGCAACACAGGCATGACCTGGGAGCTCGTTAGAAACGCAGCATCCCAGGCCCCACCCCGGACCTGCGGAATTGGTAACTGCACCGGAACACACTGCCCAGGTAGTGGAGTGCACAGTGAAGTGTGCACAGCCCTGGTTTTGAGGACGCCTAAGATCCCTTCCAAACTGAAGCGCTCAAGGTGGGAGGCAGCGAGCGTGGTCTGTAGGAGCGTGGTCTGTAGGAGCGTGGGCTTCGTGAAGACCCTGATGGGCTGGGCAGGCAGATGGGCCGGCAGGGGAGGAGAAAAGATCCGTGGCTTCTCCGCGGTCGAGTCTCCTTCCTCTCCCCAGACCTGGAGGGTCTCTAGCCTCTGCAGGGCTCTTCCCTCACCACACTCACCCTCTCTCCCTCTCCTTTGTCCCACAGGCCTTGGTGATCACCAACTCAGCCAGAAAATCCTCCACGGTCGGCGAGATCGTCAACCTGATGTCCGTGGACGCCCAGAGGTTCATGGACTTGACCACATACATTAACATGATCTGGTCAGCCCCTCTGCAAGTCATCCTCGCACTCTACCTCCTGTGGGTGGTGCGTGTTTGCCGTTGTTCCCCTTTGTGTGCGGGGAGGGACTTCCCCACGTCGGCAGTGGGGGTGAGGGGGCGTGAGTGTCGGTGACAAGAGTGTCTGTAGCTCACTGGCATTTCTTGCTGTCACCCACATTTTATTTTCTGGCCCATTAACCAATTCGTGGATGTTTCATTTCTTCCACGAGTTGTCAGATTTATGTTCTCTTTGGTGGCACGGTGTTTGCGTCTTGACGGTGTAATTAACAACACACCTCATTTTCCCATTGCATCCTCCCAAACGCCAACCAAACTCCTTTATTCGCTAGTCCCTTATCGTGTTGGTCAAGATTCTGTCGGTTGCAAGGGATAGAAACCTATCTTAGAATAGTGTAAGCAAACAAAGGGAACTTTGGGGCTGCACAAACCAGAAAACTCTGGGGATTAGCTTCAGGTGTAGATGGATCCAGCAGATCAAGCGCTGTCGTAAGTACTTAGTCTCACTCACTCTTTTGTCATTTCTTGGCTCTGGTTTTCTCTGAGTTGGCTTAATTCTTAATGGATTTCCCCAGATGGCTTCCATAGCTTTGGGCTTATATCATTTTTACAGATAGTGCCAGAAAAGAGAGACCACATTTCCCTGCCTCAGCGAGAGTCGCAGGGAGCACTCTGATTGGCCTGACATGGTCCTGTTCACATCCCTGAACCAATCACTACGGCCCAGAAGGCAGAGTTCTCTGATTGGCCAGCCTGGGTCACATGTCCTCTCCCAGTGTGGAAGAGATGTGTGTGATTGGCAGTTCTTCCACAGGGGGAGGGACAGCTCCCAAAATAAAAAGAGGCTGAGCAAAGAGGCTCATCACATAACACATGCCTTGCACTTTCCCACCTCTGAGCCTTTGCATGTGCCTTTCCTTCCACTAAGTATTCCCTTCCTTTTTCCTAGCTGATGAAATCCTGGTCATCCTTCAAGGCTGTAACAAATGCCACTTCCCTTGATTTCCTCCCGATCTCAATTAGGTGGACTGCCTCCTTTTTTGAATCCCAGTAACTTTAGTGTAGGGACTCATGTGATTTTACTTCCTCAAACAGTTATTTGTGTGCTCAGTATATTGCCTCCTCCTCAACTGTAAAGGTAGTACGTTAGCTACTCACGGGCATTTAGCATCTGACTTATTTCTGCATCTTCTGTGGGTGCAACCCCTGCAGGGCCTGGTGCATAACGGGTCCACACCAAATTATCTGCCGTTACCGAAAGAGAAAGGGAGAAGAAAGAAATGACCTGCTGATTTTCTTGTAGTTCACCTTTTTTGTATATTTATAGAACAGAAAGTGAATAAAGTGTTTCAAATAATGAAACTTAGAAGACAAACATACCAGAATTTACATTCTAAACAAATGCCAGATCTCTTGGGGTGTCTACTTTCCCAGAAAGTGCTGTCATGGGTTAAAAATATTTTTGGAACACTTCTTTTAGAATTGCCTTCAGGATTGGTTTATGAACCATTAGAAGATTGCTTAGCATCACAATTGTACATGAGAGTTGTTCAACCTGGACTCTTTTGACATTTTGGGCTGGATAATTCTTTGTTGGGGGCTGTCCTGTATATTGCAGGGTATTTAGCAGTATCCCCTCCAGTTGTGACAACCAAAAATGTCTCCAGATATTTGGTAGATGTCTCTTGGGGGGCAAATTTGTCCCTGTTTGGGGACCACTCCTTGAGGCCAAAAGTGGAGTTTCTCTATTTGACCATCAAAACACGGTACAGGAAAGTGGATGATGATGTGGGCTCTGGAATCAAGCTGCCTGGGTTCAAATCCTGCTTCTTCCATTTCTAGCTCTGTGACCTTGGACAAGTTACTTAATGTCACTAAGCTTCAATTTCTTCATCTCTGAATTGATAATAGTGGTACCTCTCATCATAGGTATATTGGGACAGTTAATTGAATGCAGATAAACGTTCATAAAACAGTACCTGGAGCCGGGCGAGGTAGCTGGAACCTGTAATCCATAGCTACTCAGGAGGCTGAGGTTGGAAGATCACTTGAGCCTAGGAGTTCAGGACCCACCTAGACAATATAGCAAGACCCTGTCCCTGCAAAAAAAAGAAAAATTAGCTGGGTGTGGTGGCGCACATCTGTAGTCCCAGCTACATGGGAAGCTGAGGCAGGAGGCTGCAATGAGCTGTGATCATGCCACTGTACGCCTGCCTGGGTGACAGAGTGAGACACTGTCTCTAAAAAAACAAACAAGCCAGTACCTGGTATATAGATGGGCTCATTACATTTTAGCTACTGTTATTTGCCATCAGCATGGATTCAGAATGCTTTGGTTGTTGGTAGGAATCATCTTCATCCTCAAAGCTAGATTAGTCTCACTGGGCAGAAATATGTCACAAAATTGTTTGGAACAACAGTAACATTTTTCTGAAACTAGGAGTGGAGTCCCTGAGGGTGACTTCTTTGAAGAGGCTAACACTCTTGTTTTCCTGAATGTCTAATGGAAGAAAAACCACGCTGTCCTGCAGTTCCACGCTAGGGATGGGACTGTATTTCAGCCAAGTCCGTACAGTGGGCCAGCTTCTCAAGGTGTCTTTTTTTTGTTTGCGTAATTCAGAAGGAAGCTGAAAGATGTAGATCTGTATCTTGTCTTGGCCACTGACCACTTAACCTTTCTGAAACGGTTTCCTTATCTGTAGATATGGTAATAGAACAAGTCTAAACCTGTTATCTACAAAGCCCCACATCAAAAGGCTCTGAAAACTGTAAAGTTTTCCTTAACTCATTTGGTGGTGAAATTTCACCTACACCGATAAGGTCTTGATTATCCCTCTCAGTGTGAATATTCCTGTTTGGCTGCCGAAAGGTCAATGCGTTTGACTCTAGAGTGCTGTGCCGTGCCCTGCTGAGGTCGTAAGGATTTATAGACGTACACACCTGTGTCAGGGGTCCCCGAGACCACACCCAGATTTGATGATTTGCTAGGAGGACTCACAGGACTCGGCATGCAGTTGTATCCATGGCTACAATTTAATCCAGCAATATTAGCGAAGAATAAAGGTACCTGGGCCAACGTCCAGGGGAAGCCAGGTGCAAGCTTCCAGGAGTCCTTGCCCAGGAGAGTCACACGGTGTGTACCTAGTTTCCCAGCAACAAGTTAGGATTTCACGTGTGAAATGTCGCCAAGCAGACAAGCTCGGGAGAGTTCGAGCACCCAGAGTTTTTACTGGGGGCTGGTCACGGAAACGCCCTTTGCCTGGCATGTCCCAAAAGTTCAGACTCCCAGAAGGAAAGGGGTTGTTCAGCATAAACTGTACGGTTTGTACAAATAGTTAAGGCACAGCGAGAGCCACTCCTATCAATTCTTTTAATGGTGGAAACCCCCTTGAAATCCAAGTTTCTGGACACCAGACAAGAGCCAAACTTGAAAGCAGCCTTCAAGCAAGATAAACAGGCGGCTGTGTTCGCTGTTTTCTACTAACCTTCCTAAAACTCTTGCAAAACTCCCCAAGCCTGAGGGCTTTCGACAAGGGATTGTGGACCTATATATTCTTAGAGGGGTTGGGAGGACCCCGAGAGACGCTCTGAAATAAGTCTGCAAACTCTTCACACCCAGTCGTTGGGTGAAAGTAACGCATCTTGCCCGGAGCTGGCTGGGCAGAGTCCGTGTCAGCGGTTAAGGCCCTCGTCCTCTCCTGTCCGGTGAGTGATGAAGAGTCTCCTTTCCTTCCTCAGAACCTGGGCCCTTCCGTCCTGGCTGGGGTGGCTGTGATGGTCCTCATGGTGCCCATCAATGCCGTCATGGCGATGAAGACCAAGACCTACCAGGTAGGGTGTCCGTGTCCGCAGGCCTCCAAGCTGGCCTCTCCACGTGCAGTTTAGCCGAGCTCCCTCTGCTCAGGCCCTGGGGTTCTCAGCCTTGCCTGCCCGTTGGAGTCACGCGGGGGCTCTAACAATGCTGGGGCCCAGTCCCCAGTAACGTGACCCGGCTTGGGCGTCAGCATTTTAAAGCTTTTCAGGCGATCCCAGTGCACGGCCCAGGTTGAGGACTCCTGACATAGTGAGACCGAGTGGGTGGCCAGAATCACAGTGTCAGTGGGCCTCCAAGAGAGCCCTCATTTCCCGTGGAATTATTCGTCATGTGTTTATATGACTCAGCTTCCGAGAGTCGAGTTAAAAATTACCCTCTACTTCCCCCCCGCTATTAAGCTCTTACCTTACGCAAGGCACGGAGTTCAACTCTTTAGTTTCAGAGATATTTTGTATTTAAAAAAAGTTGAAATCCCCAAGTAATAGAGTGAATGCTTTCTTATTACTAAAAAGTTTAAATAATACAAAAGTCTATAGATTAAAAGAGGATGGCCTCCCCTTCCCTTCCTGCTCAACCGCTGTGAACACATCCACACGAATCCTTCTAGAACTTCCTGTGTGTTTATACCCAGATCTGATTAAATAGTTAGGTTCGCTGTGTATGTATGTATTTTTGTGATACTGTCACCGCACCTGTTTTTGCCCAAACAGGCCTGCTTGGCAGCGTGATTTTATTAATACCATTTAGCACTGGGCTTCGGGGATCTTTCCCAAAAGGCTGTGTTTCATAGCCGGAATTTACTCACTTGAACTGGTGCCTAATGGTCCATAAAAGAGGCCACTTTCTCGGTCCGCTCCACCGTTGATGGGTGTTTATGATGTTCTGTGAGACTTCACACGGGAGCCCTTGGCCACACTGATGCTGCCGCAGGGAGACAAGTTCCAGGACACGGGCCTGTTGGAGCGAGAGGCCCCGTGGAGTGGGGACGGTTGGACAGGCGGGGCTGGGGGGAGCTGGGGGCCGGGTCACCTTTCATCCTCTGGATGTGTGGGCTTCCTCGAGCTGCCCACCTCCGAGACAGCTTCCATTGCTGCCCTCCAGGTGACGCGGCTTAAAGTTTCCTCATCTGCGACCCAGCGGAGACCATAGCACTGAACGCCAGGGTCCTTGTGAGCGTCCAATGGCTAAATGCACGTAAAATGCTTAGAAAGACGCCTGGCATGTGAAAATGCTGGGTGGTATTGAAAATATTTAATAGCTGTACAGCACCAGCACCCGCTGGTCGGAAGTAGTGCCAGCTGGTACAGAAGCATTTCACTATTTTAACAGCCGTGTACAGCTGACAATTAAAAAAATAAACCGGAGAAGAAAAACGCCGACTGTTCCGTGTCTGGGTCAGAATAGGACCCGTGTCCCTCCTTCTCTGGATACCAGAGGGTTTTTCTTGCCTCTTTTCCTCGATTCTAAATTGCGTAGTTTTCTCTAATGTCTAATCTAATGTGATTCGAAGCAGGTTTTTCCCCTTGGTCGAGGAGCCCTTTGACGTGGTCTCAGGGCCAAGAGTAGGACACCTGAGGTCCTAGGAGGGTCCGTCCACCCACCCTCAGGAGGCCCATTTTTAGTAGATGGTGATGTTGAGTGACAGTCCGATGCCGGGGCCGGCCCCCGGACGTGGCGTTGATTGCCCCTCTCTCTCGGAAGGTGGCACAAATGAAGAGCAAAGACAACCGGATCAAGCTGATGAATGAAATTCTCAACGGGATCAAAGTGCTCAAGCTTTACGCCTGGGAGCTGGCGTTCAAGAACAAGGTGCTGGCCATCAGGCAGGAGGAGCTGAAGGTGCTGAAGAAGTCGGCCTACCTGGCAGCCGTGGGCACCTTCACCTGGGTCTGCACACCTTTCCTGGTGAGTGAAACCAAATTTTTCCTGGCCCATGTTGTTTCCTGTTTTGTTTTGTTTTCACTCCTAAGTATTTTCAAAAGGTCACTGTTTGAGTGCGGACGTCCCTGACCACTTTTTAAAAAAACTCTTCCTTTATTCTCAGCACTTAACATCTTTCAGCCAGCCGGTCGGGGAGCTGTATATTACCTGTTCGCCATGACGTAAAGGGTTTGTTTTTGCCAGGACATAAACCAGTTCTCTACTTCCTTTGTCGAGAAAGTCTTATGAGAAAAAAATATTCGCTGAACTAAACAGCGTGCTTGGTGTTGTAGTGCCGGTTCCTTACCTTGGGACCAGCTGGTCCCAAAGTGTGGATTGTCAGCGACCTGTGGACCATGTGTCCAGTAGCTGCCAGACACGCTCTAGAATGTGTATATTTTGCTTATTGTCTGTCTCTCCCCGCTAGGATGTCAGCTCCAGGAGGGCAGGAATTTCTGTCTTTTCTATTGACTGCTGTGTCCTCCATGCCTGAAACAGTGAGCAGTAGGTGCTCAAAAAATATTTGTTGTTCACTATAAAAAAAAAAATTTCAAATCACACAGAAAGATACAAAATGAAAGGTATATTATCCTCGCCTCTATCTGTCCCTCTTCTCCAAAGTGACAGTTTTGTGTATCTTTTCAGAAAAAAATAGGTAAGCACATAGGTATTCAAAAAATATTTCTGATGTGTTCAGATGGAATCATACCATACGTGGCGTTCCGTGTCTGTTTTCGTGCTGAATAGCGTGTCTCCTCTTGGTTCCCGCGGTCAGAGCTGCTTTGTTTGTTTCAATGCCGCGTGCTTGTCGCGTGCGAGGATGTGCCTTGGCGAACTTACCTGTTGCCCGTGCTTGCTGTTCTCTCCTGCAGCGATCCATGCTGCGCTGGATGTTCTGATACCCGTGTCTTGGGGTACTTTGATGGGTCTGTACCTGCCCAGCGAGCTTTGAAAAGTTTAAAGACAGTGGTGCAAGTTACCATTTTGCAAAACTGGCCTTAAACCAAACCATATGGTGAGGGACTGTGGAAACCCCCCTTGGAGCACAGTGGATGACAGGGTTTCAGGATGACTTTAGATCATGCCCTTTTGTTTGTTTTTTCTTTCTATCTTTGTGTTATTTACTGTCATATTTTTTGTAACGTGCTATTAATGACTATTCCTTTTTAGGTTAGTAAATATATATTCTTACAGGAAGTTTCTATGAACTAAAAATTACACATTTTCATAAATATGAAGCTTTTCTTTTTTCTTCTTTTTTGGCTGGAGGTCGGTGGTGGGATCGTAGGTCACTGTAATTTTGAATTCCTGGGCTCAAGCCTCCTTCCTTGGCCTCCAGAGTAGCTGGACTGTAGGCACTCGCCACCATGCCCAGATAATTTTTTTTTTTTTTTAATGTTTTTTGGTGGAGACAGAGTCTCACTATGTTGCCCAGGCTGGTCGCCTCAAGTGGTCCTCCTGCTTTGGCCTTCCAAATTGCTGGGATTACAGGCATGAGCCACCACCACAACTGGCAAAAGGTTTTCTATTAAACTACCATCTACTTCATCTCAGCTGAGTTGCAGGTGGAAGGCTTAAGGAAAGTCCAGCCTTTTCACCATTTATCAAGGTGTGTTCATGGTTGGATTTTGTTTAGGTCCTCCTCAAATCTCTGAGTCTGGACTTGCAAGACAGACGGTGCTCAAATTTGAGCTGGCATCACCACACCAGGAGGGCTTGTCAAAACACATCTTGCTGGGCCCCACCCAGCGTTTCAGATTTAGTAGGTCCGGCTGGGGCTGGAGCATCTGCATTTCTAACGTGTTCCCAGGAGCTGTTCCCAGGTCTCACCTTCAGACCCACTGGAGTCGATCCTCACGCCTCTGGGTGTGGTCCGTGGACCAGCAGCATTGGCAACACCTGGTGGTGGTTAGAAATACCCTCAGGCCTCTCCCCAGATCAGAATATGAATTTTAGCAAGTTCTCTCCAGGTGGTTCGTACGCACATTCAAGTTTGAAAGACACTGGCAAGAAGTAGGAGTGAGCAGACTTTCTGTAATGAGTCAGCTAGTAAATATCTCAGGGAGTCTGGGCCATATGGGTCTCTGTCGCAAATACTTGTCTCTGCTAGGGGAGTGCCGTTGCAGCTGCAGATAATGTGTAAATGGATGGGTATGTCTGTATTCCCATAAAAATGTATTTACAGACACTGAAATTTGAGTTTTTTATAATTTGCATGTGTCTTATAATATTCTTTTGATTTTTTTCAACTATTTAAAAATGTAAAATCCAGCCATTCATGGTGGTACACACCTGTAGTCCAAGCTACTCAGGAGGCTGAGGTGGGAGGATTACTTGAGCCCAGGAGATTGAGGCTGCAGTGAGCTGTGATCGCACCACCGCAGTCCAGCCTGGGCAATAGAGCAAGACCCTGTCTTGAAACAAACAAGAAGTAAAATTCCTTCTGAGCTTATAGGCCCTGTGTAAACAGGTGTGAACCAGATGTGGATCATGGGTCAACCTCGGCTTAGAGGACTGGAGTGTTCTTCTGAGAGTCAGGACAGCTGCATTCTGCGGCCAGCTCATAGCGTGACCTGCAGCTGGTCATTTCACCTTCCCAGCTCTGGGTTTTCTCATATGAAAAATGAAGGGGTTAGATCACAGGATGTCCAATGCCAGCTCCGGCTTCTCTTCCCCTTCCTCTCCCCTGGCAGACGTCCACGTCAGTCGTGGTGTGCTTTCCCGGTCCCAGTGACCACTGTCAGCGCACGGGAGTTGAGAAGAAATGGCATCTCTATACCGTTCTGGAACTCTGTGTTCCCTAAGGTGCCTCCTGCCCCAGCGCCCCGGCACTCTGCGTTGACATTGCGCTCTCTTCGCAGTCTGGCATCCCGGACTTTCTCCAGGGCGTCGATGGACTGTCTTTGTTTTTGTAGAAGTAAAAGTAACATCAGAGTGGATGAGAGTTATGTAGGGTGTTCATTTTATTATCTTTCTTTAAATTGTTTAATAGTCTCTGTTAAATATAGCAGTGAACTATTTGCTTCTGTATATATGATACATTTTATTTGAAAAACAGAAGGTGATAGTAAAAATTTGTATCAGACGGTCTACATACAGCAAGGATTCTCGGCCTCAGCACTGGCGACGTCTGGGGACAGATGACCCTCTGTTGCAGTGTGGAGGGGCCATCCCGTGCATCGCAGGGTGTTCGGCAGCATCCCTGGCCTCTGTCCACTCGACGCCAAGGGGTGCCTGTCCCTTCGTGCCCCGGTTGTGACAGTCGAAGGTGGCTCCAGACATTGCCAGGCGTTCCCTTGGGGGCGAAATCCCCCCGGTGGAGATCCGCAGGCCCAGGGCTGCCTCCTCACGCCGCGGTCACCTTTCTCCCCCACGTCCACTGGTTTCCTGTGTGTGTTTGCAGAGTCTGTGTCTACGTCAGCACGACGTGGATAAATGTCATAAATGCGATGACTGCACTCACACGTTCTCATTTTCTTTGCTTCTACACAAGGAATAGCAAATCCTCCAGAAACCTGTGGCATTTTGCATAGTCTCCTCTCATAGAGAAAGATCTGCCGTCAGCCAGGGCCGGAGACGAGGTTTAGTCTCTGAGTCATGTCCCACTTAGGAGGGGGGTGGTAGTTTCCTCTTAACCTTCTGCTCCAGACGTTGGATCCCTTGACAAAACCTGCAATTTCCAGGTCGTCACCCGGCCGTGTTGGCCCCTCGCCGGTCGCTTCCTGCCCCCTTTAGGGAGCCGCAGCAGGCGGTGTCTGAGAGCAGGGCCGGCCTCTCTCGACCTCTGAGTCTGCCGCTCGGTTTCCGGGTGGCTGGGGAAGGGTGGGGGGGAACGGGCTTCCAGAGGCAGTTTGTCGAGCTGCTTGGCAAGAAACAGACGAGGCTGGGTGTCCTTTGGAGCCCTTGGCCCTGGCCGAGACAGCGAGGCCTCTGACTACATTAGGGTAAAGTATGTGGCCTTCAGCTCCCCTGGAAGGTGTCTGCGTGTTCTTTCCACTGGCGAATTCCTGTGCTTCGGGGAGGGCGAGGTGTTTACCCAGCGGTAGGGGTGATGGAAGACAGAGGCCCGGGGAGGCCGGACAGGATGGGGGTTGCCATCAGTGCAGGCCCTGGTGTTCTGGAACACAGAGCCTGGCGTTTGTCATGTCCATTTAATGCACCCTCCTAAAACAGCTGAGTGATCGTTAGCCTTTTCCTTCTTGGATGATTTGCCAGCTCCTTGCCTTCTGCTCATCTTGTATCTCCCTTCATTTAGAATAACTGTCGTCCCCTGTGGTGCTCATTGTTCTGTAGTTCTCTGGAGACACGGGACTTGTCATTTTGTACTCGTATCCCCAGAATGTAGGGGACCTGGCAAAATATCCAGATTACCCTGTCGCCTCAGCAACGCCTGTGCGCAGAGTCCCGTGTCCCCAGTAGTCCCTGCAAGCTGTGCAGTTGAGTCTCATTGGTCGCCGTTGGTCACATGCTTATTCCTGACCTGGTCGCCGGGACTGGGGAGGCGGGATGCTTGGATTGGCCGGGGCTGGGTCACGTGGCTTCTATCAGAGCTTGGGGCCGAGGTGGGGCTTGGGAGGGGGTTCTTTTGTGAACCTCTTGAAGGTCACACGTTGAGATCGCAAGAGGTTTAGGTTTCCAGAGGGAAATTGTGGTGTTACTGAGAGTGGACCAGTAGGTGCCTGCGCGCAGAAGCGTCAGGATTTTAGCAATTGGGCAGAGTTGTAGGGGTCAGGGTCCTCGGTTTGCCACGTTTCTCAGAGGAGCCACTTAGGATGAGACCGTTGTTCTCTGTTGCCTATGAAGGACTTTCTGCATCCTTGACCGTCACCTGTTCTGAGGCCGTGGTGAACCCCAGCCCTGCACCTGCCGGGAGCCCCAGTCTTTGTGTCGCTCTCGCCTGCCTGCGCACACTTCCAAACGCTGTGGGCCAGAGGAGCTGGTTAACAGGCAGGACTTGGTGGCTCACACCTGTAATCCCAGCACTCTGGGAGGCCGAGGCGGGAGGATCGCTTGAGCTCAGGAGTTTGAGACCAGCCTGAGCAAGAGCGAGACTCCTTGTCTACTAAAAATAGAAAAATTAGCCCGGCATGGTGATGTAGTCCTATCTACTTGGGAGGCTGAGGCAGGAGGATCACTTGAACCCAGGAGTTTGAGGTTGCAGTGAGCTGTGATGACGCCACTGCACTCTACCCATGGTGACATTGTTAGACTCTGTCTCAAAAAAAAAAAAAGAAGCTGCCTGGTTAATGCTTGTGTTTCCACTAGACCATGAGTCTTGGAACTGCTGAGCCTGCCTCACTCCCTGGAACACAGTGCCTGGCACACAGTAGGTGCTTAATTAATAATTGAGGGATGGATGACATGTGACCAGCTCCACTTCCTGGAAAAGCTGGGGCCGTGGATGTGATGGGGGCTGTGCAGTGTCGCCCCTTCTCTGTGTGGGCCCTGGGCTGCCAGCATAGGGGGTGCCCTCGGCTTGCCAAGGGGGTGGTACTTTCTGGTGATGAGATGCCCGAGGCCCGGGTTTCTTCACTGCTGAAGATTCACCTCTGAGTGTGTGTCCTCCTGCCCTCGGGCAAATTCATCCATGTCCCCCGCTCCCCATTTATCCACCTGCACTCACCCATCCATCGTCCACCCAGCAAACACTGAGTATCCGCCACGATCCCGGCCCTGTCCTAGACACTGATAATAAAGCAGAGGACACTACAGGTCAAATCCCTGCTCTTATGGAGCATTCATTCCAACTGGAAGAGACAGACGGGAAGCCGATAGACACGCAAAGTAAATTACAGTATGCTAAACTATCATTAGTGCTATAGCAAAAACAATTCAGGTGCTAGTCACGGGGAGATCTGGTAGTTTTAAGTAGGATGGTCAGAGTCTCACTGAGAAGGTGACACTTAAGTAAAGACTTGCTGGAGGTGAAAGAGCCAACCCCGAGTGGAAAGAGCAAGTGCAAAGGCCCTGAGGCAGGGACTGTTCCCACTCATAGGCAGAATAGCCTGGGAGCCTGGAACAGAGGGAGCGAGGGAGAGAGGGAGGACAGGAAGTCAGACACCTTCAGAGAAGGGATGGTCACAAGTCAGGTGGGCCCTGGGATCTCAGTCAAGACTTTGGCTTCTATACTGAGTAAAATAGGTTGATGTTGGAGAGGGGTTTTTTTCTTTTTTTAAATTTATTTTTAAGATTGAAATATAGTTCACTATTTTAAAGTGTACAGTCCAGTGGTTTTTCGTATGGGTTGTGTGACCATCACCACTAATTCTGGAACACTGTCATCACCCCAAAAGGAAACCCTGTACCTATGAGCAGTTGCTTCCTAATCGCTCTGTCCCCTCCGCCCCCGACCTGCTTTCTGAGTCTGGACTTGGCCGTTCTGGACATTTCATGTAAACAGAGTCAAACAGCAGGTGGCCGTCGTGACTGGCTTCTCTCGCTTAGCTCAGTGTTTCAGGGCTCATCTGTGTCGAGTGTGTGTGAGAACTTCACTCCTCCGCCTGGCTGAGTACTACTCCGTCACGCGCATCCCCGCGGAGGGTTTTGAGCAAAGAGCGTCCTTGGGCGAGAGGCCAGTGATGGTGTGTCTGTGCCCTTTTGAGCACCTGACCTCCCTCTCCGCAGCGGAGCCTGGAGACTGTCCACGCCTTGCCGCGGGGTCATGCAGCTCGCCGTGTCCGAGCCGGGAGAGGAGCCACTCTGCTTGCTAGTGGATGGGCTCTGCTCTTGGGACCGGGTTAACAGAGTCTTTGGAAGAGCGGTCCAAGGAGTCTGGACCGAGTCCTCTAACGAGAAATAGAGACAACTGCCATGTGCTGAGCTTTGCTGTGCCCGGGGCCCTGGGGCCGTGTGCTGACAGGCTCCGTGATGAGCACCTGCTTCTTGCTGCCGTGTCACGGTCACGCTCTCTAGACGGGAACACAGACTCTCCTGGAGAGATGCAGCGACACGCCAGGGTCACACACTGACACACGGTGAAGCGGATGGTTTTTACTTTTAAACTATATCACCTCTGGTAGGTGACAATGAAATGATGCCACCAAGACACTGAAGGTACACAGGTCCACAGCCACAGCCGAAGCTCCAGCGCAGGTCTCCTGACCGCCCGGTCGTCTGCCCTGAGCTCCAAAAGTGGGGACCCAGGGAGTTCATTTCTCCCAGAGAAAGCCGTGAATGGCCCCAGGAGCAAAGGGCTGACATGGGGACAGGGTTTTCTGCATTGCCGACGATAGTGTGTACGGGATGAGCCTGCCGGATCCCGCTACTGGCCCTGTCTGGTGACACTGGCGCCACCCTCGCCCCCAGCAGTGAGGGAGGGGCAGGCAGGCTATGCCTGTTGGCCATTTACCTCCCTCCTAGGCAGGGCGGCCCAGCCCTGCGCTACCCAGGGCCCTCTCCTTCCCCCTGGCAAGGGGCGAGATGCTGCCACCTTAGACAACAAACCGGGTTCTTGTGTCTCCGAGCCTTGGGTGGTAAAATCCGGGAACAGCATCGCTTCGGGCAGTCTGACTTTGTGGGACGGGGAGTGGCTTCCCAGCAAGCTCTGGTTGCCTGGTTTCCTTTTTTAATTTTTTTTTTAAGTGTTCTTTCCTCGGGATGTAAAATCATGTATGATCTGGGAGGAACTTTAAACAGTGGCATTTATCCTCCGTGCGTGTATCACAAATGAGACAACTGAAGCCCTGGGGCAGAGGCAGACTCAGCCAAGGTTGTGTTTAGTGTCCTTAAATGCTGGGGATGTTCTGGGCACTGAAGACCCAATCCTGCACAAAAAAAAGCCCCTGCCTTCGTGGAGCTGGCATCTCAGTGCAGGAGACAGATGATAAATCCGTATTATATTAGGTATAAGGCAGCGACAGGTGCTAGGAAGAAAATAGACCAGAGACGAAGGGTGGAGAGCTGGGGCAGCCAGGCCACCGCCCGGATGGGAAGGGGTTTCAGGCAGCGGAATCTGCAGGGGAGAGTCGAGGCGGGGCTATGCTTGGTGCCGTTGAGAACGCCCAGGTCGGCTGCCCTGGACCCACCTGCAGGGCAGCTTAACTGTCCCTGCGGTTGTGACTCTGGCTCACGCGCAACAGTCAGCACGGGGTGTTCTGCTTGCAGGTGGCCCTTTGCACCTTTGCCGTGTACGTGACCGTGGACAAGAACAACATCCTGGACGCCCAGAAAGCCTTCGTGTCCTTGGCCCTGTTCAACATCCTCCGGTTCCCCCTGAACATTCTCCCCATGGTGATCAGCAGCATCGTGCAGGTACGGGGCGCGGCCGGGCGGGCTTCGCAGGGGGTCCCTGGGGTCCCCGACGCAGGAGCGAAAGGGCACGGAAATCGTGCCACAAACCCCGCACACCCACCGCTCAGGTTCAGCGGCGGCATCTTGCCGCGCTGACATCGCCCCGTCCCTCCTCCTGCTCGCCCTTAGTCCTTTTCTTTCTCTGCTGCAGAATTTTAAAGCACGTCCCAGACCCCTTGATGATTCACCAGCGCGTACTTCGGCGAGCGTTTCTCCTTGCATAATTATAGGGCCATCGTCACACCGGGCCGCGTGAAACCATCTTTCCTGCAGTCCTGGTCCCTCCAGGGCGACATCTCAGGAAGGCCCGGCTGTCTGGGCCGTTCGGCCGTTAACTTCGTTGTTACGTTTCTGAAGTCCCTCTTCATCCAGGCCGGGCCTCTGTCCTGTTCTAAAATACCTTTTGTGGGCTTTGGAAGGAAAACAAACGAGAACCCAAACCCGGTTTTTCGTTTTTATTCTAAAGCGTGTGCTGGTTCTAAGAAACGCAGAGGCTTCAGAAAGGAGGGAGGATGTGGGCCCCTCCGCGCCCGGGGAAACCGCTGGGAGTCAGCCTCAGTCTGTTTTTGCAAAGAACGCTTTTTCACACTAACTCTGCCGTGCGATTGCTTTCTGTGCAGGCCAGCGTCTCCCTCAAACGCCTCAGGATCTTCCTCTCCCACGAGGAGCTGGAGCCCGACAGCATCGAGCGGCGGCCTATCAAAGACGGTGTGTGTGTTGGCTCTCCCTGTCTAGGGGCGCCCGCCTCCCCACCTCCACTGGTCCCTCCCTGCCAGCGTCTTTTTACTGTGGCCACCCACGGGTCTGGCCCTGCCCAGCCGCAGGAAGCAAGGCCCTGAAGCCCGTCCTCCTAGAAAGCTCCTGGGGCCTCCCTTATCTCGCCCGAGGGTGAACTTGCACTTCTGCTTTCTTGCTGGGAGGCCCCACTGGGTGAGGCCTCCCCCAGGAGTCACTTTCCAGGGCCCCGACCTTGATTCTCTTTTGGGTATGTGGACAGGCCAAACAAGGACTCCGGAGACTGGCCAGCCACCCGTGGGCTGTGTGTACTTAGGTCTGAGCCTCAGTTTCTTGTTTTTCTTTCTGTTATTTTTTAAAATTTTTTTGTGAGCCTCAGTTTCTTCATCTGGATAATGGGAACAGAAGTACCTGTATTTGGCAGAGTGCTATGGATTTTTTTTGGCAGGTTTGTTTATTTGGTAGATTGTTAGTTTATCCTTTCAAAGCCGATCCTCCTAAGCAGGGATTTTGTTTGCACCTACGTCTCCAGGTACTTAATAATAAATATTAACGGCACTAAGAGCAGTGACAGTTTCACTCCTAAGACGCTCCTGCCACGCATGTTCTGTTCCAAGGACGCCAGTGTGCTGACTCGGCCCGTGCTCACCAGGGCACCGCAGGGCCGTGGAAACCCTGCCTTTACTCGGCGACTCGCTCGGGTTGGCACGGCGGCCGAAAACTAGAGTCAGGACTCTTACTCACGCCGGTCAGCGTAGAGTCCGTGTTCTCGCCGGCCGCACGGGGTGGCCTCACTGGGGCTTACTGAGCACCCGCTACGTGTCGAGCATTGTTGGAAGGGCTCGCGTGTACTTTACACCCCCCAACAGCCCTCTGAGGTCCATTCTGTGGTCATCAACCCTGTTTTACAGACAAAAAAGGGAGGCACAGAGAAGTTAAGTGACTTGCCCATTGCCACCCTGCTAGGAAGTGGTAACTCTGGGATTTGAACCCAGTCTGGCTCCAGAGCTTACGAGATACAGTCAGAGGACTGAGTGCCTACGTTGGTTACAACGTGCCAGCAGTGCCTGGCCCTAGCAGGCGTTCACGTGTCTCCAGTGGTACATAAAACACCGACGCGGCACCTGGTGCGTAGAAGGTGCTGAACAGATCATGGTGGTTCCCACGTCTCTAGTGCGAGTGCGACGCTTTTGCCCCGCGTGCAGGGTTTCTCTTCCTGGGCACCATGGGCGTTTGGGGACATGGCATCCTCTGTTGTGGAAGGTGGCCCTGCAGGGTGTGGAGGAGCATCCCTGGATGCTGCCCATCAGATCCAGTAGCACCCACCCCAATTTCGACAGCCGAGAACCACTGCCCATCTTCCTCCCAACATCCCTGTGGTCATCTGCTTTCTGCCGTCCCGAGGACCAGTGTGGGAATGATGCCTTCTCCTACAGGGTCAAATTTCTCTGCAAAACACGGGCTGAAATTCGAGGCAGCCCGAGGAAGCTTCTTGCTACTGAAGTTGTTCACAGCTCACTGCAAGTGTCAGAAAACCCCTAGGCCGCCGGGTGCTGCCTGGGCCTCAGCCCCTCCTTCCTGCCCTAGCAGCGGGCTCCGGGCTGGTTTGACTCTGGAATGTTTGTCCGGCGATCTGTGCCAGGCGGGGCACCCTGGCAGCTCCCTGCTCCTAGGTCTTACCGTTCTCTGTAATTCCCTTCCCTTCAGCGGCTTTTCTTGGATTCCTTAAACATTAGTAGCACCTCTGGTTGCCTTGTTCGGGCTCAGTGCTCTCTCTCTGGGCGGGGCTGAGGGACCAGGTTAATTTAGGGTAGCTGGTTACTTCCTCTCCCTGTGGGCTGGAAGGAGGAAGCTATTTCTCCATTTGACATCTTTAAAAAGTACCCCTGTATTATCTCCAGGTGGTCTTGGTGTGGCTCGTCATTAAAAGACGGTTTTTTTAGGTGAGGCATGTGAAGTAAAAGGAAAATAAGGAAAAGCACGTGAGCACAGGTGGAGGAGCCAGGAGCCACAGAGCTGGGGAGCCACAGAACATGGGCTTTGTCTCACCCGCCCTCCCCGCCCCTGCGCCTTGAGGCCGCACTTCCTGTTCCACATCCTGCGTTTTTTGAGTTTGTCGCCTGGTGTTTTAGAAAGCTGACCGGCTGTGGTGGGGCCTGAGCTGGGGGAGGAGGGACGCAGCATGCAGCCACTGGGGTGGGGACCTGGCTTCGAGCACCAAGGAGGGGCCCGTGGGTGTGGGGAGGACCACCCTGCCCGAGCTGCCCCGAGCCTGCCTGAGAAGGGGCGAGGGAGTCCCCAGAGCCTCGAGTCACCCTCGCGGGGCCCCCACCTTGCAGCTGTCTCCCCAGATGAGCGTCAGGATGGCGCAACCTCTTGTCTTTCGAGGCCGAACCCTCTGCGGTTTTCTTCTGCTTTCTGGGTCTGAGGCTGCCTCCCAGACTGCAGGCTGGGGTTGTCCTTTCAGAAACTGTGGCTGATATCACCAGATAATGCCCAGCGCCATTAGTGTCTAACATCTGGGGTTGAACCACTTGATCAGGGGAAAAAAACGAGTGTTCTGCTCACGCTCAGCCCCATGACTCCATCGCAGCCTGACATGCTGTCTCTGCTGCTCTGCAGGAGGTGGGGGGCCCGGCAGCATCACCGTGAAGAATGCCACGTTCACCTGGGCCAGGAGCGACCCTCCTACGCTGAATGGGTAAGCCAGGACACGGACACACACAGTCGCTTGGAGAGAGCCACGGGGCTTTGGTTAAACGTGGATTTGAATTCCCGTCCACTCCAGTGCCATGACCTTGTAAAAGTGACTTTGCATTTCTGAGCCTCAGTCTACCCATCTGGAAAACAGGTCCACCTAGACCTGCTTGGGCTGTCGTAAGGAGCAGACATGAAGGTGCATAGCCCAGAGGGTCCTCTCTGATTATAAGTGACAGAAACCTTGCATAGCTAGGCTTAGATGATGAAAGGGGTTTTTGGCTTGCATAAATGAGAAACCACTTTCAGGTATGGTGTGATCCAGGGACTGGGTGCCATCAGAACTTTCTCTGTCCATCCTTTATTCCATTTCCTCTGTGCCGCTAATTCTCAGGCATCTTCTCCTTTCTGATGGCAGGTGGCCCCCAGTAGCTCCAAGTGTACGACCTGCCTTGTCAGGAGGTCTGCCCACCTCTTATTGGCCCACATCGGGTCTCATGCCCCTCCTTGAGCCAGTCACTGTGCCTGAAGGGACTGGGCACACTGACTGGCCATGTCTGAGGCTGTGGCGCAGCTTGGGTCGGGTGACAGATGTTCTGTCCACTCCCGTTTCCTGCCAGGTGGAATTGTCCTTCCCTGGCCTCTCCTGAGGCTGCCGGTTCACCATGCCTCCCCTTCCTGGCCAGCCTCGCCCTGGCACTCTGCCCACCACAGTCCTTATCTTTCTAAAGCGCGTGGTGTCCGGGGACTTGACTTTGTCCCGCAGGCAACTTGTCAAGTGGCTCTTTTGTCTTTCTGACTGGTGGCCTTGCTAGCAGCTCTTTGGGCCTCCTTATGGAATGCCCCAAACGCAGGGCCAGCGGGACCTTTTCAGAGGCCTCGTGATCCCCTGCACCCCACAGCAGTCATCCTGTGACTGAGTGGCCAATTGCTGCTGTAGCTTATCGGGTGGGGGACAAACTCTCCGGAAAAGAAGAGAAGCTATTATCTGTAAAATTCATGATGGGACTGTGTGTTTAGGAATTTCTCCCTTCTGTCTAACTTAAATCCGGCCTGCTTCAGTTGTAGCTTTTCTCTCTCGTTCTGCTCCGCGACAGACTGTCTGTGCCCTCCTCCTTCCTCTGTCCTTCCGGTCTCAAAGGCCTTTCTGTTCTAGTCACCCTACCCTGGAACTCCCAGAACCTTCTTTATCCAGTCAGCTCTGCCCTCGGCCTGTTCAGATAGTCCAGTCTCAGCTGGACGGTGGCAGATGTCGCCTCACTGGGCTTCCCGTCCATTCTGCCCCCATGATCCACCCCCTCCCAGCACGGGAACAAAAGAATAATGAGGTTTACCATGAAGCAGTGTCCTAAGAATTAAACAATCAACGACAGCAAAACCCGTCAGCATTTCTACGACTATTTTGAAATCATGATAGTTGAAAGGCACAGTCGATGTCAATGAGCCCAAGAAAGCCCTGGATGTGCCGGCCCCGGGTGGAATCCCAGCTCTGCCGTGTGACAGCCGGTCACGCTGGTAGAACATCGAGCTCGTTTTATTTTGCTCACCACTGTTTGTTAGAGGATGGTTCCAGTAGAGACGCCTTCCTGAAACTGAACTCAGATTCATTCCTGTCCCTCTCCCCGTCCGACCCTTCCGTGGCTCCCAGCTGGCAAAGCACCAAAGCACCGGACGTCTTAGCACGGTGTCCCTCGAGGTCCTCCCTGGCCCGGCCGCCACGGCGCCCCTCATCACACCCTGACGCCTCATCCCGCTGGGCCCTTCTCCAACCGTTCCCAGGCTTCTGTGTCCAGGGCACCCCTGCTCCTGCCTCGGAGCTTGTTCCGAGGTGTCCCCTCCCTTCGGACGTCGTGTCATGGCCCAGCGAAGTTAGTGCCTTCGCCTCCTGGCACCTGCCGCCTGCCTCGCACCTGGGGCCTCTGAGACAGTCTGCTGGACTGAGCTCAGCCGTAGAAATGGCAGAGGGATTTCAAGGCCTTAAGTGCCCGTGAGAGCCCTGCCTTCTGTCTGTCTGTCTGTCTGCCTACTCTGAGTGAATCCAGCCGGGCAGGCCTCGCGCGGCGCGGCTGAGCCAGGGTGTGTCGTGTCGTTTCAGCATCACCTTCTCTGTTCCGGAAGGGGCGTTGGTGGCTGTGGTGGGCCAGGTGGGCTGCGGAAAGTCGTCTCTGCTCTCAGCCCTCCTGGCTGAGATGGACAAGGTGGAGGGGCACGTGGCCATCAAGGTAGGACAAGGTCCGGGGCAGGGGGAACAGGGGCCTGGGGGGCCGGCGGCCCGAGAGGAAGGTCAGGAATGACGCTGGTTGTTTTGTGACTGTCCCTGTGCCGGAGTCTCGAGCCGCAGGGTCCCTCCCCTCCCCATTCTCTTTCCATCTGTCCCCTCTCTCTCGTTCTTTCTCTTCTACCCTGTGCCATCCCAGGAGCAGGGTCTTGGTGTCATTTACTGCCTGCTGTGTCCCAGCACTTGAAATAGTGCCCAGCGTGTAGCAGCCACTCAGTATTCAGCAGACACACGAACCCCCGGGACACTCCTCGTGTCTCCTTCCCTCCCGTCTCCTCCCGCCGTCTCTGTGCTGAGTCTTTCCGGCTCGTCCTTCTCCTGATGGAGCTCTCTGTGTATCTCTTCTTATAAATACGGCAAAAGTTAAAATTCTTGATTTATGCGGTTGGAATATTTTCTTAGAGCATTTTTTTTTTTAAGAGTGGTCATCAAACTTATCGACAGGGAGCTAAAAGAAGACTAGTTTTATTACTTTTAAATACACACAGTGCTTTGAGCTAAGTTGAAATTCCCCAAGAAAGAACTTAAGAGGCTGCTTTGCAGATCAAGTACCGATGGAAATCAGGAGCCTTGTTTTGCATTTAGTTTGTTCCCCATGAACGCTTTTTCCTCATGTTGAAAAATATGTCCCTGGAAGTTCTGCTGACACCAGCCATTTCCTGGAATGTGGTCTGTAGCAAATTCATCTTGTACGACGTTTGGGGAATAAAGCTGCTCAGGCTCAAACAAACTTGGGAATACTGCACACTCTGACTCCTTCCTTCTAGGAGATTTATAGAAAATATTAACAAAGGCTCTGAGAAGTCCTGCAAGGAGAGCAAAAAAACCATTTAACTTGGTTTAACCCTACGTGACCCTGACATATTTGCCTGAGCTTCTTTATGGTCCGTACAGCAACTGTTTACACCCCCAGATCTACTGTCTCTTGGAATCCACTTTGGGAAATGCTAGTCTGTGCCATTGTTTTTATTTCAGAGCGAATCCTTCCTTCGTTGGCTATATGATGCCCTTTAGAAAGTGTACGTTACAGTGGCCGAGTCCAAACTAATGGCATTTTGCTGTTGTTTTAAGAAATGTTCTGTCATTTCAAGTGCATGTTATAAAGTAAGATGAACGGGCAATATGATCTAGGTTACGGGAGGAAAATTCCAGATCACGGTGGGATGTACATTGCATTCTGTTTCATTAAGCCCAGGTTTCCACAGTCCCAGCACTACGGGCATTTTGGGCCAGATAATTATTTGTGATTGGTCGTTTCACCTTGGTAGGGGGAGTGCAGGGAATGTGTTTAAAATATTTTTTTTCCCAAATGTTTTAGTAAGTGTGGCTTGTGCTTACCATGTCTGAGCTATCTGTGGGTTCTATGGTGAGGCTTTGTGACATTTTGGCCTCTTCTGAGTTAGGATGTTAGAGTCAGCGGTTTAATTATTTATTTGAGAATTTAGATTAAGAGTCAGGGCACCTGGGATCCACTCTCAGCCTTGCCCCCTTGAATTCTCCTATTTAGGAATCTCTGGTGCTTCCCCGTTACTTGTCTGATAAGGCACATGTTCCTCACCGGGAACGCTGGCCCAGCGTGAGCCCCCTGCTGCCCTCCGGCCCATGTTCTGCCTGTCATTCCCTCTCATGGTCAATCCACATTCCCATTAGAGTGGCCTCTCTGTTCCTTGCATGTGCCAAGTACGCCTGTCTCTGGGCCTTTGTGCGTGCTGTTCCCTGTGACTTGTATGCTCTTCCCTCTTTGTGAGACTTACATATCACCTTTCAGTCTTTGCTTAAAAAAATTTTTTTTTAACAATCTCAGCATTTTTATTACTAAAATACCCAAAGCAAATATCCTTACCCCAGCTCTTACTCTCATGCTATTCGTGGCACCTTACGTTGTAATGGAAATAAAACCAGAACAGCCTTTGAAATGAACTGCTGCAGTGTGGAAGCCCTTGCTTAAATGTCACCGAGGAAGTTTCCGCAAGCGATCCTTCCCCGATGTCCAGTCTAGGTCAGACTTCTTAAAACTCTCGTTTGTTCTTCTCTCTTAGCATCTACCGTGACTGTAACCGCGTAGTTTCTTGGTCATATCAGGGCCCTCCACTCTTCGGAGGCAGGGGTTTTTTACCTCCTGACGCTGGAGTCAGTGATTCACCTCGTGTGGCTTCTGACCCCAACTCTAGCATCTGTAGGTCTTTGTGACTCAGTTTCCCTCTTGTTAAAGCAGTAGGTGTGATGAGAACGTTGTGTGGAGTTGTGTCCTCCTGGTAGGTGGGTGGGCTGGCCGCTGTCCCCCTGTGGATCAAGTCTGTCTGTCTGTCTCATCTCCTCCTCTGTTTGCCACGCAGGGCTCGGTGGCCTACGTGCCCCAGCAGGCCTGGATTCAGAACGACTCTCTCCAAAAAAACATCCTTTTCGGACACCAGCTGCAGGAACAGTATTACAAGGCCGTGATAGAGGCCTGTGCCCTCCTCCCAGACCTGGAAATCCTGCCCAGCGGGGACCGGACAGAGATTGGCGAGAAGGTCAGTACAGTCGCAGCATCGGCCCATAGATCAGTCAGCCGTCGCTGCGTAACAAACAGCCACAACAGCTCAGTGGCTCTGTCAATCGACTGCGGTGGGCTGAGCCAGGCCGGGCTCAGCAGGGCGGTTCTACTCCACGCTGCAGGCCAGCTGGGCTTGGCCGCAGGCGGTGGTTTGGCTCAGGTCTACCCTTGGGTTCTTGCTGAGGTTTGGGCTGAGGGGGCAGCAGCTTCCCTAGGGTGAGCTCGTCTCATGGTGGCAGCAGAAGCCCAAGAGAGCCAAAAAAAATACGCAATGTCGCTTAAAGCACACTGTCCCTTCCACATACACATCAAGTCACTTGTCCATAGCCAAAGGCAGGGGACCAGGAAATACATGCTACCTTTGTGGTTGCATAGTTGAAAAGTCACGTGACAAAGGACATGCTATAGGGGGAGGAGGGGTGTCTGATTCAAATGTCCCCAGCACAGCCCCTGTCAAAACAGTGGTAATAAAATAACAACACAGTTGCTAGCACCTACAGAGCATTTTCTGTGTGCCACGCACTGTGCTTAACGTTTTACACGTTTCATCCACGGCAAGCCCATGGAGGTGAGATTTGTTGTTATCCCCACTTAATGGTTGAGGAAAGGGAGGCACAGAGAAGCTAAGTGACTTGCCTGAGGCCACACAGCCACAGAACTGTAGAGAGAGCATGGCTGCTACATCCATTGTTACCTGCTACATTTTGTCACCTCTAAGGAGGGCCATTCTCTGTTCGTGTCAGCCCTCCCTCCCCAAACCCCGCCACCCGCCACTGCCTTTCCACCCCCCCGGCCATTGCTCAGCAACCCCCAGCAGGTGCCTTTGCCTGGCCACCTCGCTCTGGCACCCCCTAGTGGTTGTTTGGTGTCTCAACCTCTTGGAAGACCAGGAGTGCAAAGAGCTTGCCTGTGTCCTTTTAGTTACAAACCGGTGGCTCCACCAGCTTTCGGATTCGCTGAATGTTTTTTTAAAATTGAGGCAAATCTACAGCTCCTTGGAAAGAAAAGACAAACTGTTGGCAGGGAGCTCTGGATTTGCAAAGGAGCTTGAGCTTGTGTAAGTAAAAAATAAGAACTGGGTTTAAGGATGTAGGCGATTCTTACGGACTTCAAGGGCGGGGATGTGGTGGGTCAGGCAGGGGCTGGGACAGGCTGCCTGGCGCCTGCTCTGTTTTTGTCTCTCCTTCTCTGCACATCAGCTTTGTGCCTTTTTTTTTTTTTTTTTTTGGCAAGTGTTTGTTCCTGGCACTTGGAGACTCCTGACTGTCCCTGTATCAGAATCTGGAGGGACAGATTATGATTGCTTGGGTCCAGTGTCTGCCCCTGGGCCAATAAGCTATGGCCAGACGGCCCATCAAGGGAACCTGGCTGCTAGGGCGGCCTTGATGGGAGGGCTGGCCTCCCTCAGGAGGGGCAGTTAGCCCAGTGGGTGTCCGCCGTGCTTGCCCAGCCGGATATGGAAATGGCATTGGGATATCTGGGGGACGGGGGGCTGGTCCTGGCAGTGCCCTTCCTCCTGGAGAGTGGGGCCTGGGCTGGATTTCAGCACCCCCAGGGTAGGTACTGCCTGGACTCTATGTGGCTTCTCCAGGGAACGATAGAGCCTGTGGCTGTTAACACAGCAGAGGCAGCAATATCATCATCACATCCACCGGTGCCTCCCACCAGACTGAAAGATCAGGAACCTTCCCTCAGCCAACATTATTCAGTGCCATAGGCACCTTCGGTGGGCGCTCACTGTGTGCTAGGTACCCTGCCCTGCAACTCACAGGAGACTCAGGTTTTCTCTTTTGCCCATTTTACAGATGGGGCTAAACCCGTGCATGGTCCCATCCCTGCTGTGGTGGAGCTGGGACTTGAACCCATGTCCATGCAGGTGTAATCTATGCCTTTAGTCTCACATCAAAACAGGAGGGGGTGGGTACGGGCCTGCAGGGCCTCCAGCCTGGGTCCACCGCCACCCAGCGGGGCGGGCTCTTGGGCCGCTCTGCTGCATTTCTTGAGTCTCAAGGTTTTCCAGGAAGCCCACCCCTCTGCCATGTCTCCCCCAGGGCGTGAACCTGTCTGGGGGCCAGAAGCAGCGCGTGAGCCTGGCCCGGGCTGTGTACTGCAATTGTGATGTTTACCTCTTCGACGACCCCCTCTCGGCAGTGGACGCCCACGTGGGAAAACACATATTTGAAAATGTGATCGGCCCCAAGGGGATACTGAGGAACAAGGTACCGGCCAGTGGGGGGGAGAGTGCGGGCATCAGGCTGTCCAGCTCTTTGGTTAAGCTGGAACATGTCCCCTTTAGGAATCCTTCGCCTCGCTCGCTTTTTTTTTGGTTTTTAATTGGACTTTAGGAACACCTTTCTCGTGTTTCCCTTGGAAGCCTTCCCAAGACAGCTGTCTCATGCTTGTCTTTATAGGGGTAAGTCTTCGCGCGGACTCGAATCCGTTGCCTCCTCTTGGCCAAAGAAGGCCTCTTTGCCCAGTTCAATCACAGCACTGGCTTCCCAGAGCACAGTCCCACCTCGCGACCTCTGTGACCGAGCAGGCTGCGCCTCGTCCTGTGCCGAGGTGGCTGCAGGTGGAGGGACGGAAGTTTGGGGCAGGAAAATTGCCACAGTACCTCAACGTGATCGGAAACAGTTCCTGTGGTTTTTTTAGGGTAATTGGTGGTGGCGGGGTTGGTTCGTTTTTGTTTTTTCCTGAGCAGAAAACTAACACATGCCCATGGGGGAAAGATAGAAGATTAAAAAAAACATGAGAAAGAAAAGCAGAAGAAATTATGCGCAATCCCACCAGTTAGAGATTTCGTATTTCTTTCAAGTCTTTTTGCTATGTGCGTAAGCTTTTAAAATAGGGTTATGTCGTTATCCGTACGAGGTACAGGAAGCATCATGCTACCCAGCCTATCGTAAGCATGCCTGTACCCACCATTACAATTGTGTGTGAACATAACTTTAAGTAGTAAAAAATATTTTGTGAAGTTGTCAAAGTAATGCTTGCCCCGGGCAACACAATCAATGCATGTAAGAAAATATATATATAGTAAATAAAATAGTCCTTTATCCTGAGCCCCTGATTCTTCTCTTGAGAGCAGGGGTCAGCAAATCCAGCCACCGCTTATTTTTGTGTGCTTCTCGAGCTAAGCACGGCGTTCATGTTTTTAGATGGTTGGAATAAATCTCACGAATGTTGTGTGACCCATGGAAGTCACATTGAATTTAAATATTAGTGTCCACAAATAAAACTTTGCTGGAACTCAGCCCCGCTCACGCCTCTCGGTGCCATCTACAGCTGCTTCAGGCTGCAAGAGCAGCGCTTAGTCGTCGCCATGGCAACCGTAAGACCCATCCAGCTGACAATATTGAGCGTCTGGCCCTTTAAGAAAAAATTTGCTGACTTTTGGTTTGATGAATGCCTTCCCAAGCTTTCAGACCTGCAGATAAAATATACACATTCTGTGCAAGTTTGTTTTTTTTTTTTTTTACTGGTTTTTGGGATGGCAGGCAAAGGGAGTTGCTTTACAAAAAATTAGGTTATTGCGTACAAGTTGTTTTGCAGCTGTGTCGTTCTTTTATTTGTTCATAGGCTTGTGTAATTCCTTCCCTTCGTCCTGCCTTTCGCCCCGTCACCCTTGTTAAAATTGCCAGCCCCCCGCTGTCAGGATGCCCGTCTCCCTTCTTGCCGTGTCCTCACCAGCCGGTGCAGTCTTACTTCTCTTGTCCGTTTCTCCCCCGGCCGTCTGGGCCCAGGGTCTTTGTCGCTTTTGCTCCCCGCCATCGGCACGGCGACCGCTGCGTGGGGGGCCCTCGGCACTCGCGGGGACGCACACGCGGATCCACCCGCTGCTGTGTGCTGTCGTCCCACATGCGTGTTCCGCCTTCAGACTCGAGTTCCGCCCTCCCGTGTTCGCTAATTCCTTGCTCTTTGAGCCAGGCAGCCTCACGCGTGTGCGCCCACACGGCTGGGTTTCCGCTTTGCCCACAGACGCGGATCCTGGTCACACACGGCATCAGCTACCTGCCGCAGGTGGACATGATCATCGTCATGAGTGGCGGCAAGATCTCCGAGATGGGCTCCTACCAGGAGCTGCTGGCCCGGGACGGGGCCTTCGCCGAGTTCCTGCGCACGTACGCCAGCGCCGAGCAGGAGCAGGCCCCGGAGGACGACGGTGAGGACGGCCTCGGGGTTCCTCCCGCTCGGGGGGCGCCTTGAAGGGCCGTATTGGCCTCTCTGAAGTTGCCACCAGCCATGCTGGGAAGGCGGCTCATCAGGGCATCGGGGTGGGAGCTGGGCCAGCCCTGCCAGGAGCCGGCTGGCTGGGCCGTCTTAACCCTTCCAGGGCGGAATTGAGAGGGCGCCCGTGTTTCCCGACCAGGCTTCGGGGCAGCCGACCCCGGGGCACGTCCTGATGCTTTCCTGCAGCGTGGCCTCGGGCCTGTAGAGCTTCGGGATCTTCATGACAAAAATGGGGAGGGACCCTCAGGCTGAGAGAAGCTGAGGACATGTGTGAGTTAGAACAGATGTGAGGGTCGAGAGGTGAGGCCAGTGATTGAGCCTGCAGGAGTTGGGACCTGGGCTCGAATCCCACTGCTCCTTTTACCAGCTGCGGGACCTCAGGCCTGGCCTCCAGACCCCCCTCAGCCCCAGAGGTGTGTGACAGCAGAAACAGCCATCCGGCGTTTGGCACAGACCGAATACGATTATGTTTGCACAGCCTTTGGCATGGTGCCTGGCACCTCCTAAGTGCTCAGTAAATGGTAGCAGTTACTACCCTGGGACGGGTGACGTGTCCGTGGCATCTGCTAGGCCACCACAGGCTGGGACTCTGAAAGTGGGGTGGTCTCGGAGGTGCCCGTTGAGTCTCTGCAGAATTGTGGGCCGGGACCTCACCTTGACCTTATTTGAAGCAAACGGGGTGAACTCCTGAGAACCCGCTTCTCGGTTGGTTTCAAGTTCTGGGGGTTGATTTGCAACCTTCTCGGGCTGCTCTGTGTTTGGGTCCCACCAGCGTCTCAGAAGGTCCTCTGCTCCACTCCCTTCTGGGAGAGGTGACCCGTGTTGACGTGGGGAGGGAACAGGTCATCTGATGCTCTTTTGGGCCCCAAAGGATCCCACCTGTGGTCTGGGGCACCCCGCTTTCGTTTCCGCTATTGCTAAAAAGATTGGAACTTAAGAGAGGTCACCTGTCCTACTTTGATCTCCCTCTTTTAGAAGCTAAGTGCAGGCTCCCTGGGCCTGTGGGGTGGGTGTGATTGTTATGTATTTGGTCCCCAAACAGGGTTCAGATGGACTGTCCTCCAGGTAGAGCTCCGGGGCTGTCCCAGCACATAACTGCCATGGGCACGACTGACATCACATTCTGCGAATGGGGCCCCCAGGGTCGTGCCACATGGCAGGCCCACGGGGCTGTGCCAGGGACTCTGGGATCGCCAAGAAGGAGCTGTTCACGTTCCCAGTCCTTCAACAGGGACTTACCGAGCACCTGCTATGTGTTAAGTCCTTGTATTGCTTTCCTAGGGCTGTTGTAACTAAGTACCACAAACGGGGTGGCTTAAACAACGGTAATGGGCCGGGCGCGGTGGCTCACGCCTGTAATCCTAGCACTCTGGGAGGCCGAGGCGGGCGGATTGTTTGAGCTCAGGAGTTCGAAACCAGCCTGAGCAAGAGCGAGACCCCGTCTCTACCAAAAATAGAAAGAAATTAA
>CAUYSK010114885.1:0-25578 GCA_963575035.1 Avahi laniger
AAAAATTAGCCGGGCATGGTGGCACATGCGTATAGTCTCAGCTACTCAGGAGGCTGAGACAGTAGGATCGCTTGAGCCCAGAAATTTGAGGTTGTTGTGAACGAGGCTGATGCCACGGCACTCACTCTAGCCAGGGCAATATATTGAGACAATCTCTCAAAAAAAAAAAAAAAAAAAAGACCCAAGCGCCAATGCCTCTGTTGGCAAGGCCCATAGCAGGCCTTTCAGCCCCTCCACTCCTCAGCCTTTCGTGGCAGATGCAGTACCAAGCTGAATTTTGTAACCTTGCATGCTCCTGGATCCTATCCAGCCTAGAAGCCCATTTGGCTGCCCTACAGGGCTCTGACAGGACAGGCCTTAGCTGTCTGCAACAGGGCACCGGGCTTGTCTTACCAGTCAAATTGACAGGGCCCTTGAGTCCCAGGAGAGTCTTGGAAGACTCTAGAGGACCCAAGGAGAAGCTTTGAGTGGTCTGTGACCTCCTTGAAAATGATGGGTCAAATGGTGGGAATGCACAGTTATGCATTTTTCATAGGGCGAGTCAGAACTTGCCTTAGATTTTCCAAAAGGGTCCTGATTCCCTAAAAGGTTAAGAAACACAGGTCGAGATCATTGTCTTTGACTTTATTTCTGTAGCCTCCACCATCTCAAATATACTCTCCAATGGCTGCACTGCCAGGGGTTGGGGACCGCAGTTCCAAAGTGAGCATGTATAATTCTCATAACAAAAACAAACTTAAAAAGTTAAAGATGTAAGAAGATTTCCTTCAGTTAAATGGAGAATGTTTTCTATTGCAGGGAATTTCAAGAGGATTAGAAGGAATCTCCTTGCTGGGGTACAGGATGGTACACGTGTACGCACATGGTCTTCAAAGCACATTTCCTACAGCACCACCTACTCTGCCCTCCTGAAGGCTGGCCATGTCCACCAGCTGAGCTCTGTCTCCCAGGTCTGTTATCAGAAAGCTCTATGATAAAACATAGCCAATTTAACAAGGTTTTTTTCTTTCCTAGCTCATCATAACTCATAAATTTACATAATAGAACAAAAAATATATAGAGACAAACAGGCCAGGGAAAGGGGAAGTATCACAGCAGAAGGAAAATGTCAACAAAATTTTGAAGATGTGGAGAAAATGGAAGAGCCATCATTGAATTAGAGCCTAGAATGCGGAAACCTGAATGTCTGCAGGAGGAAAGCCAATGAGAAGCAAGGCAATTCAGAGCCCACAACTTGAGAAGCGGAGGAACCATTGAAGATGGAGCTAAAACCAGATGGTTTATTGGAAATTTGTACAAGGAGTTAGAACTCAGATCTGCTATTTCCCAGACTGCACATCCTGACAGAAGTCAGATTCTTCTGGAGATCTGGAATGAGAGAGTATCTTGACTCTAGGGATGTCAGGCAAGAAAACTACCAACACTTTTTATGCCTAAAGCTTTCAGAAACCTGGATGACCTCTTATTACATCTCACCTCTCTATTTCTCCACTCCTAATAGCGAGATATTAAAGGATTTCCCTTTAGGGAAATTGATCAGCTGAGAAGAAATGGCCACAGACATGACAATTTGAGGTCACAAACAAAACAGCTGGGTTATTATTCAATTATCCTTCTATGAGACTCACCAATAAATAAACTCCCCTCATGCATGCTGACCTTCAAATTAGCTTTTTAGTACTCCAGTCTTAAACATGAATGCAAAAACATGGAGCAACACACAGTTTAAGAAAATTCAAACACAAGAGAAACAAGATGATACAAACTGAAAGGATTACTAATGAAACAGATATAATGCAGGGAATAGAAGAAATATAAAGGAAAATAAACTATCATTACTATCCCTAGAGTAGAGTGTGTGTGTGTGTGTGTGTGTATTTTATGGAAGATATATATATATACACATACATATATATATATATTTATATATATCTTCCATAAAACAAAAACAGAATGCTATTAAGAAAGTAAAATACAAAGAATAAAGGAAAGCTTTTGGAAATTAAAAATGTGATAGCATTTTTTAATCAATCAAGGATAGGAATAAAAAGTTGAAAAAATCTCTCTGAAAGTGTATGAATAAAAAAAGAGAAGAGAATATAAAAGAAGAAAGACAAAATTAGAAGATAAGCCCAGAGTTCAACACCCAAATAAGAATTACAAAGAAAAAAAAATAGAAGTGAAAAAATATTAAGGAAAATAATATAAAACTATCCTTGAATCATCATCATACTTAGTTTATTCAACAATGGAACAGACCATTTTTAATACCATGTTCCTATAATCAACATACTTATTTTTTGTAATAATGAGTAATCATTGTATTTATTGATTCATTTTGCTTTAATATAAATAACAGCTTAAAAAATAAATGCCAACTTAAACATGTTACTATTTAAATTTAATAAAATATTTACTATATGACCTAAAAACAGTGCTTACAAAAAAAAAAAAAACTTATGTCTCACATGTCACCTTTTTGTCACTTTTTAAAATTTTAAACTTCAAATTAAAACTCCAGTGGTCACATGGAATGATAGAATTGAAGTCATTCGAGCTAAATTTCTGCATCTTTAAAATCACTATGTTATTATTATTTATTTTCAATCTTCTATTTAAACACAGGAATATAGAACAACAGGGGCTGAAAATAGAAATTGCACCCAAAGAGAGTGCAAATGATTCTGAACTGTTATGAACTTGCTCTCAAAATGTGTGTAGCTGTGTCGTACATGTCAGGAAGGAGGGAGCTAACTCTATAGCTGAAAGTTTTCCACATTAATATTTAACATAGGCTACATAATACAGTGTGCTAATTTGAAGTTTACATATATATATTAAGATTCAACATTAATCCCAGCAATTATTCAGAACTTTGAATAATAGCAGGTTTGAGAGCAGAGTTGCTGGCACACTGCAGCGAAGAAAAAATATCTTTTAGTAAGCTTTAATATTATTTTAAAATTCTCTTCAGCATGAATTGCCTGCACTGAAGAACACTGCTCCATCAGTCCACTCTTGGTACTGCAGCTCCCAGAGCGGAAAGGTATGAATTTCCAGATTAAATTACAAAATGCTCTTCAAAAATGAATGAAAAAGTACCCACTCTTAAGACATCTCATTTTGAAATTGCAGAATACTTAGGATAAAAAAAAATCTTAAAATTTAAGAGAGAAAGCACAAGCCATATACTAACAAGCAGATTGCTCACCAGCAATAACGAAAGCTAGGAAATAATAGAACAAATCCTATAAAACCCTAAGAGAAATTTATTTCCAACCAGAATTTTTAACCAAGCTAAAACATAAAAAGGGAAGAATAATGACATTTTAACAGAGCCAAATATCCAAAAAAAATGTATTTTCAATGCACTTTCCTCAAGGAGCTGTTGAAGGATGTGCTCTACGAAAAATGAGGAAAGAAACTAAGAAAAAGGAAGATGAGAAGCAATACGTAAAAAAAGAAAAAGGAATTCCCAGGGTGGTAAAACGTGAGTTCGTATCTGAGTGCAACTAGTTTAGAACAATTGAGAAAAGCAGACAAAAGTGTTACAGAAGGAATAACCCAACAAATATATGAGGTGAGAGACTGTCAGATCCTTGACTATATTTGCTGTGGCTCTCCTATTAGAATGCAAGCTACATGAGGTCCTGGAACAGGTCTGCCCTATTAAACTAGTGAGTTCCTACAACCTCTGAAGCATAACCTCTGATACAAAGGTAAGCATGTCATAATTATTTGCTGGTATTTAAAACACTGACTTTTTAAAAACTCTTTGTTTTATTATCCTCCTACTACAAATATCTTTTGGAAAGGAGGACGAAAAAGGACATGCCTAACAGTACATTCTTAAATCTCATCTCACCTGCCATTTAAAAACAAAAGGAGCAAAAGAAAACTATAGCTGTAAATGACATTTCAAATGTTGTCAAAATTGTACCCTTATTTTTAAGTATGCAAACTAACAACAGCTATCAAAATTTAAAATGCGCCTATATTTTGACTCAGCATTTCACTTCTAGCATTGTATAAAAGTGCCTTATATGAAGGTACAATACGAAAAATGGTCAATGCAGCATTCTTTATAATAGCTAAAAACTGGAAACTATTTTTTCATCTAAAGGGAGTTGGGTAAATAAACTTTAGTACAGCCATATAATGGGTTATAATGTAGCTGTTAACATAAAATGAGGTAGATTTGTATGTGCTGACTTAGGAAGATCTCCCGAGATATATTAGTAAGTGAGAAAAGTGAGATAAAAAAGAATGGGAATGGAATGATCTCGCTTGTGCAAAGGAAAATATCCACAAATAATACAGGACAGTATGTAGATATCTTCTCCCTCTATTGAATACAAATTATCAGTCATACATACCATGTGATGAATTAAAATAATTGGTAAATTTAGATTATTGAGACAGGTAACTAATAGTGTACTGGTAAATAATTAACTGGCTCCCGAAGGAAAAACAAATTCTTGATTTGTAGTGCTTGCCAATATCTATGGTGTAAATATTTCCGCCATGCTGGTGTCTCATTACCAACATAACGTCACTGAATTTAGAGTTGGACAAAGATGACCACAATTCGCTCTCCCAAGCCAGGAGGAACCAACACCAGCACATCGCTGCGGGTAACCACAAGATGAGGGGCTTGAATTGCCAGGGCATATGTGATCTCTGCTCTCAGTCCTCATCACTCCTTTAGATCTCTTCTGTTATCCAATAGTAAGTCCAGAAAGGCCATTCAACAGGGCAAAGTTTTCTGTGATGTTTAATTTCCCCTATAAAGTCGGACGAGCAGAGCTGCTAAATTCAGCCTTTGCACTGAACAAAGATCAGGCAATTTACATGATTTTCCTTTGCCCCTTTTGAGCTCTTGGATGTGTTTGCATGTAGAGTAAAGAAAATATTAGGTATAACAAGAATGAGCTATCAAATTGATATTTCCTGACCTTTTGAAATGGAAAATACACCTTAAATTAACAACATGTATGGAATAAATGCAATGAGTTATGCCCTTTGACTTCAAACTATTTGCTTTCTAGATATGTGTGTATGACCATCAACTTTCTGACAGAAACCCTAATGCTAGGTCTTTGAAAATCCCCACAGTAAATGCTTGGCTAAATAGCAAGAAAGGAGAAATGATCTTTCCTCCTAAGTGAGTGCTGATCCAGGCAGCAGTTTCTTCATTTGCTCAATGCAATGTCTTCTACCTACCATCACACCTGGGCAAAGGTCATGCATCAATGATGTTTATCTATGTCTATGTTTATTCACAGCTGGAAGTAGGCAGAAGGAGTAGTTATAAAGAAAAAAAATGAGAAAAAATCCAGAAGGAGAAAGAGGGAACATTTCTGTTATAATATATAAATCTTACCTCTCTTGATGACGTCCTAACGGTCACAAAATAGCTGATATTATTATTGAAACCAGGACACTTGATAGGGGAGAAGGTACATAATTGATAATTAAGAGAGGGAAAAAATGTAAAGTGGGACTGTCCTGGGCAAGATAGGATATATGGTCACTTATCAATAAATGATATTAGAGTTAAGTACATGAAGTGCATAAAGCTGAGACTGATGATTTGATGCTTTCACTTGACAATGCAAAATCAATGTGTCCCAGATAATATGGAAATACAGGTCAGAAAGATGTTTTTTGTTTTGTTTTGTTTTGTTTTGTTTCTTTTAAAAAGTAGGTTAGTTACACAAGTAGTTACACAAGTAGGTAGTACAAGGAAGTTCAAATTCGTAGCATATAAAGTGAAAATATGTTGACCAAGTTGCAGAGTTACTTCAAGATATATTTAGAGACATACGGTTGGATCTTGTTTTGCAGAAATAAATACATTTCTAAAAAGATATTGATGAACTCAATGTTTCTTGAATTTAAGTATCCTTTAATTTTAATTATGAGCTCAGATATGTGAGTCGTGAAAACATCTAGTCCCACACATCTAATAAAATTACAGCCATATAAGCCAAAACGTTTAAAAATAATGTATCTACTGAAAATGTAACTAAATAATATTAGCAATCAACATTGAGCAGAATTTCCTAAGTTTCTCCTAATGCTTTAAACATTATTTTAAAGACATAAATGAAATGAAATGATATCTTAATCAAACAGCCCACACTGTTCCAAATAGTAAGTTCTATCATCTTTCCTACCCAACATCATACAACAGAATAATGTTTGTTCTCTTTGGTTTATGAGACTGTGTTTCATTATAATTTGTGGAAAGCTCTCGCACAAAGAAATAAAAAAGTTTGATGTAGAACATACATTGGAAAAGATTCAAAAATAAGAGACAGCCCCTCAAAATACAGCAATAAATTTACTTTGCACATTCACATTTGTTGGAGCTTATGCAATTGTAAATAAAGTAATAGGTGATTGCATGCTGATTTGCACAGCACATTTTTAGGCCTCTCTATTTATTGAGGAGAAAAAAAAATTCTCTGATGTGATAATTTAGTTAATTCATGTCAAAACAATGCCCTGAATTATCAATCGTGTAATGGCAAATTTCTGTACATAGAGTTTCTGCATTACAACATGTACCTGTAAAACTTAAAAGAACTGTCACTTTTCCCGTTAGACAAAACTCTGTTCAGATCCTAGCCTGAGTAAAATGTCAGGTTCTGATCTCTAAAACCAAAGAGGAAAGTATAGTGCATAATCAAACTAAGTTTTACCTCACTAAAGCCAGAAATAATTCATTTCAAGTTGCTTCTGACTTAGTCCAGGTCATGTAATCCCAACAAACCATGGCCAATTCTAGGGGCTTTGGTGCAAATGTGCTAGAAACATTATAGGATAACTTAAAAATATGCTCAAATATTCAAAGTTCTTTAATTTCAAATGAAATTTTAATGTGCATAAATTAAGGACCAGAATTTATAAATGCTCTAATGCTATTACCTATAATATTTGTGAAAGATTATTCTATAATTATGTTTAAATTGATGGAACAAGTATATCTGTAGACTCAAACCAGAGTGGGAAAACATCATGACTTGAATGTAAATCTTAATTGGCATTATTAAAATAATACCTGAAGAACTGAACAGGCAGATGAAACAGAAACTTTGCTTAATAAATAAATGCAGTGCTGCACTTAATAAAAGAATGACTGTAAAGAAAATTTTTAGCCGTCGTGTTACTCACCTATTTGTTTTAAAGCATAATTGTCAGCTTTATTTTCCTATGCCAGAGTAAGTGGCTGCATCTTTGGGATATTTACAATTTGTGCAATTTATTGAGACAGATCCAATTCCTTTTTTATTTGTTTTCCCAGAGCACCTATTTTTTTACCTTTGCTGACCAGTGCAAAATCATCCTCACTAATGTTTATAAAATACCACATTATTGTTAGATATCGAATCCAAATGCAAGCACTGCAGGTTCTAACAGATAGGAGCTTGATGGAATCTGTCTTTAGATTGCTGCTGTCCAGGCTGCCTAAGCATAGATTCTGTAAAAGTCAGTGACATGAAAGAATGGAAGGGAAGAAAGTCAGGGGTGTATGTGTGTGCATGTGTGTGTGAGTGTCTGTGCGCGTATAGACACAGATATGTGTTTAGGGGAAAGAGGAAGACGGAGAAAAATGGACAGATAAGGAAAGAAAGGGAAATTGTAGTAAAGAAAACATTCTAAAACTTGAAGGCTAAAAATTTGGCAACATCTTTTTTTTCCCAATGGCTATTAACCTATGTTAGTTGAAACATAAGAGTAATTAAAATTTATATTCAGAAATGAGCTGAATTCTTAATTTGAATTTTTAAATATTTTCACAAGTCATTTGTAGCCCAAATTCTTAGTGTTTATAAAGAATATATGCAATAGAAAATGCCAAGTTCCAAAAAAAGTAATTCTGTAGCTCCAAACAAAAAAGAGAGAGGCTCTATTTCCCAGTAGTTCAGGGACTGTGGAATCATTTATTGCTTTTTCCTCAGTCACTACTGACATTCCGCCTTCTTCTCCCACAGTGAGAATAAACTTAAGGACAGTGGTTTTTTGCTGGGCAGGGGCCAAGATTCCCTAGATTATTTGTCCAGCAATATAGAAAAATGAGAACTAGTTCTGCTTGTTCTTGACATGTGGCAAACCTCCAATTTTAAAGAGGAAATTTACCAAAGGAAGAAGGGAATCAAAACTGGCTCTATTTGCACCATATGCTAGGGATTACTCTAGGATCTTTACCAACATGAGTCCTTTTCATCTTCCCAATAACTTTCTGATGTAGTAGTTACCCTCATTTTACTAGTGAGGAAATGGAAATTCTGAGAAGATAAACAAATTACCCCAGGTTACAAAGGAAGTTAAGTACAGACTAGAGAACATCCCATTAAGGAGACTCAGGCAAGCATCTAAGTCCTTTTATATACCAAGTCTACAAGTAGATCATAATAAACACCCTACTGAACTTATGAGTAAATTCAGAATATTTGAAAATTATTCATAAATGCATTGCTGATTCATTCATATATGTTCTATTTGTGTTACTATGAAATTTATATATGTATTATTGGAGAAAACCTTGGGTCTACAAACATTTTATCTGTGTAATCAATTAAATGAGTTACCTATCTAAAGAAGCAATTCAAATCCAGGCTGGGTTAACCACTGATCACCTAAAAGACAACCAGATGAACCTGTTGAGAAAGCAAAGCTACGTTTCTTAGAAATACTGCAAAAAGGACTAACATTACTTTGATAGAATCTCAGTTGCATCTTCAATTGGAGAATTAAGGGAGAATTAAGAATTAAGTGGAGAATTAAGTTTTTAGGGTCTAGATTGGATGATTTTAAGGCAAGTATTGAAAGGCGAAGAATTTGGTTGGGATTGGGTGGAGTTGATGGCATGAGGGCTTTGGATTTGTGGGCACAGCAAGGAGAGGCTCCTACCTAGATGGAGTCTTAATGAACAAATTGTTATTCTTGACGCCACCTATTCTCATGTAGACACAGGCTTATCTTCAGTAGCAAGTGCTTCCTAGGGCATGTAACTAAGCTACTTTTCCTTTTGTCCAGGATAGTGCAACACTAGGGCAGGAAATTATGATGGTTTTTGTTCTCATTTGTGTCATGCAAAATATAAAATGTTTCAGTTTGATAGCAAAGTTCATGTTCTTTTTGTTCTCTCATGCTTCTTCTGAAAAAAAGAGCAAAGCTTTCCAATGGGGGAGCCCTCAACACTCCAGCTTTACCTCTGTCTTGAGAACCAATTTTTCTGGGCTTTCACTCTTCCATTTATGGAAGAGAAAAGTCTTTCTTTTGAAAATGAGCATCCTTCTCTGAGGGTTAGAGTGTATTCCTTCAGGATGAGGCTTCCTCCAGGGACTTTCATTTCTCTCATTGCCTTATCCTCAGAGTTTAAACACACTTAGGCCTGTGGTCTTTTTGCAAAAGGCTTAACAAACAAACTGTATATAAACCAAAAACATCAAAATGTATGAGATTGAATGCACTGGTTCTCCAGGAAAATAAAACCTAGGAAATTTATGACCATATTTTCATATATTTTCCCCAAATCTGAAACAATAAGGAAAGTGAGTTCCAAAAGCCTTTATAGAGCAATATCCCTACTAATTAGGAACAAACTATGTATTTGGATGGTGGAGGCACATGCCTTTTTCATGAGAAAGGATTTCTAAAGAATAAGAAATTGTAAACTTAAGTTTAGTTGGTATGTAGATGATTATAGAGCGATGGGCAAATATAAATAAATATGACTGAGCTAGGCCTTGAGTCAGTCCTGAGAGAGACACAACAGAGACAAAGACAGAGACAGAGAGAGCGATTGAGCAAACAGTGTGGCAGTGTGGTACAGAGCGAATTTAACCCTCGGACGGTCAACGGGATGTCCCGCTGGGAAAAATTTTTAAATGACTAGAATTAAGGCCAAACCCAAGAGTGAATTGCTCCCAGGGCTACACCAAGAGAGGTGATGACTCTACACCGCTGAAACGGGTGGGAAGGAGTGTGTGTGTGTACATGCCTCTGTGTGTGTGAGAGAGAGAGAAAGAGAGAGGACAATCAGGATCAGGAAAATTTAGGCAGATCACTTAAGTTTCTTCTTTTCCACCGTCACAGTTTCTGGGCGTTGGCCTGAAAGCTTCAAAATAATGGCCGATTTCTGTGCACCTTTCTGAGGGAAGCTGCTGTGGGCAGATTTCTCAGCTATTCTGGCGTCCAATGACTATATCAGGAAACTATGATTGAATTAAAAGCAAACCCATTGAGATGTTCCGTTTTGAGTGATTATTAATCAAACTAACTAGCATACTTATGCTTGAAAAGTTGAGAGAGAAACCAAATAATACCCGGATGATAGGATCCAGTGGGCAGAAAGGCCTAGGCTGCTGCAATAGCGTCATGGATGCCCGTAACTACCTTTCGAACCTCCCAGATCTAAGTTAATTCATTTCCTTCTTGACCCGTACCTGGGTAAGTAACTTAATTTAAAAACAACAACAACAACAAAAATACACACAAGCATGGTGTTCAGGGAAGAAGGCTTCAGAGCCGTCACTTGGCATCCCACTCGGCCTCAGCCTCTCCAGAGCTGCTTGACAGGACCTTGCTAAGTCGACCCATCCAGCACTGTCAAAGGCCACGTCACAGGTGGATTGCTAAGGTAGCAAAACACCCAAAGATATTTCACTTGCTATAGATCCAGACTGAAGCCGTGAAAGTTTTGTAAAGATGCATGATCAGGGGCAACTGGTATTTTGTTCCACCCTAGAAGAATATGCTAAAGGCTAGAGGAAAAGAATGAATTCAGGAGAAGACCAAGAGCAATAGATTTGGAGCATCTGTGTAGGTTTCTGAAAAGCCCCACACTCTCTATAAACTTCCCCCTCTTTTTCTTGTTGTTGCCCAGATAAGATAAGCAGGGAAAACTCAGCTAGGTTTGTAAATTCAAGAGCAAAGATTTTCCCAAAGTGCAATCTGGAAGGACAACATATCTGGGAGACAGGTGTCTAATAGGGACCCTGAGAGAGAGAGTGCGATGCCTACACATGAGGTGCCAAGTCTGAAGGGGCTCAGGGCAGTCCCCCAAACAGATGCAAACCTCAGCTTGTTGCCAAGAGACAGTCACATTTTCACGTATCCCTGAAAAAGCAAATATATTTTAGCTGTCAGAAAGACTTGAAGTGAAGTGATAGGAGACTCTTGGTCAGGGTAAGGAGATGCCACACGGCAGAAGATGCAGCCTGGGTTACCTAGCAGGACGTGTTTGGGAATATACCGGTGCCCGCATGGAGGACGACGAGAGCTCCAGGGACAGACAAGTGGGCAAAGGCCGTGGATGCCAATGACAAACAAACTGACTAAGTGCCTAGCCCAGGAGCCAAGAAGCGTCCGTGAGATCTTCAGCAGCACACTGGGGGACACGTGTGGAGAGATAAATCATGAGTTTACTGTCGAGAAAACAAAACTGTTGAGCTCATCTGGAAATGGCTAAACTAAGTTTTCTGTCATAAATAGGTACGGTAATTTAAGATAGAGACTAAGTTTAACTATGAAACATGTAAATTTCATTTTCTGTACACCTAAATGTGTGGTTTGTAGAAACCACAGTCACTGAAAAAAAATTTTTTTCATTTCTTTTATTTTTCTTTTTTTCTTTCTTTCTTTTTTTTTTTAATGAAACCCAGGGTAATCACATGAAATAGAAATTTGAGAGAAAAGAAACAAGTACCCTTGCCTATTCCTGGTCTACTCTAATAATCATATTATGAAGTGAATACTGTTGTGTACATTTTAGATAGTAGAAAATTGAGATTGAGAGAGATTGAATAACTCATACCCATCACCAGTAAATAGAGCCAAAATTAAAAATGAGAGATAAATGAATCCACAATTTTCTCTAACATATTGAGGGTTAATAATATCCTCTTTTAAAATTAGCCTATTATCCTTTCTAGCACTCATCTAGTATTTTTGTCTTTTTAATTGTCCAACATCTAGAGCAGATTATTAAATATTTATTTTATTTAAGCATAAAGGACATCTTCAAACAAAACATTACATGGAACTCCTGAGTCTATGGATGTGTGAACACACACATACAGGCACATGAGCTCACACACAATCTGAAATGGACCTTCTCTGGGTGACGGAGGGGTTTGGGAATGGCAGGGTCTAGTGTAACACTCCATCAATTTCAGCAGTGATCATGAAAGCATTTGCTCAGGACTCTCTTAGAAATTCTAATAGGCTTTCCTTGGGAAAGAGTTGAGTATATTTATATACCAACTGTCTTTCTGCCTGGTGCCTTCATTCTCGTCTGCTTCTATCACTTCACTGAAACTGGTCTCTGGAAGGTTTTAAAATTACTTCCTTTTGGTCAAATTCAACGGACTTCTATACATTTTATTTCTTCGCAAACTTTCCTGCGATTAAATCTTCTGCTCCTAGAAGTTTCCTTCTCTCTCTTATTTCATAACACACCCATTCATGGGTCCCTCCATATCCTCTGACCAGTTATTGTGTATTTTCATCAGGCTCCACGCCTGCTCTTGACTTCTAACTGGTAGACTCAAACTCGAACTCTCTGATGCTGTTTTTCCACACACTTTCTCAGTGAGCTGATCCTGTCCCAGAGCTTCATTTATGACTTCTTGGTGACGATCCAAATTATAAGCCCCTACACTTTCTCATTATGCACCTGAAATGCCAAACACCTACCAGCAATCTTCAGTGCTATCCCCCCGAACTTCAAAAAGCCCCAAACTGCTTGTCTTGTTTTCCCAGACGTTTCATTTCGGCACCGGCATCATTTTTCAATCTCCCAGAAGTAAAAACTTAAAAGCACGGTTTACTCTTTCCGTCCTCCCGATCAATATCCAATCTGTCACATTATTTTAGCAAATCTTCCTTCAGAATATCTCTCAAATTCATCCCTTTCTCTTCATTCTGGCGCCGACATTACTCTCACCTAGCCTCACATCTGGTTTGCTGCAACGGTTTCCTGCGTTATTATTCTTCCACCTCTATTATTTCCACACTCTTCCTCCATCCTGCATGTAAATACCTAATTAATCTTCGTACATCTCTGTCCTTTCTACAGATGCTCTATACTCTCGTTCCTTCCTATACATTCAGTCATCGCTCACGTCCTCTGTTACCTGATCATCTCCCAGTTGGCTGGCGCACCAGCCATCCTCATGCAGGGCATGGCTGCTTCCCACAACTGTGCCTCTGTTTATCCAAACCTTGCATGAAGCTTTTCTCAGTTTCCTGACCACTCCCCGCCCCCACCAATCATTACATAGGACTTACTTTGTAAAGACTTAATTTGTAGCTTAATTTGTAAAGATCCCTTTATCTTTATAGGTATTTGTGAGTGTGTGTGTGTGTGTGTGTGTGTGTGTGTTTCCCTTTGAGGGCAGGAATCACATAATACATATTTTATATCCCATCCGGCACCTAGCACAATGTTGAGCCATGGTTGATGGAGTCATCTGACCCTGCTCTCACTCCACCTTGTCATCTGTCCTTTTCCCCAGTAGGAATTGTTGAATGATGACCATCCTCCTCACACCCTATTTTACAGAGGAAGCGAAAGCTATCGAGTGGGAATACTTTCATGGTTCTTCAGCACCCTTCAAAATCTCCCCCTCTCTTCATCAACACGTTCCTCCATTCCATCTGTTAAAAGGAAACTATATTCCTAACATGTGTCAAGGTTAACCACTCTACTCGTGCATTTGAATCCATTCTCTCTCAGTTGCCCAAATTTTGCTTTTTCAATTATTTCCTTTTGTCTCTTATGTTTTCAGGACCATTCTCTCCTCTTATCTCTACCCCTCGATCTACATATATTCTCAGGCAGGTCCTCAGCTCCCCGGAGAGCCCTTGTCACCCCTTCATCCCGTTGCTTTTCTTCCTCCCCCCACCAAGCTTTGTACAAGAACAGCAAACCGCACACGCCACTTCCATATCTCTCAGTCACTGCCTCATCTGCCTTCCAGGCCCCCTCTGCTACTCAAACTGCTTTCTAACACGCAACCAGGATGACATTGCTTTCTCTTCTTCATTAACTACTCTTGCTCCTTCCTTTGCCAAAGGCAGGGTTCTCCAACAGGGATACCAGGCAGTTTGCTGCAGAGCTGATGGGTTTGAACAAGCAGGCTTAAATCGATTCCCTCAGCCTTCAGGAGGTTTGGAGGTGCAGGCCTTGGGGAGCAGCAGCCACAGCCACAAACAGCCTTGTCAGTTTTGCCCAATGTGCCGTGCAAACGTCAGCATTGGCTATGCATACTATGAGGTATTGGGAAAGCACTGCCCTGAGATTCCATTCTCAACCTTCTTCTTATCTCCAGAGTAATGTTTCCTACCATTTCTCGAAAATAAAATATATTTTAAAAACTTCCTCATTGCCTAGAAAGAACAGCCAAAATCGTTAGCTTGGAATTCAAAGCTTCTCATAATCTGGCCCAATTCTACTTTAAGTTGTATTTTCGATTATTTTCTCCCATGTAACTTACTAGCCAGCTATATATAGCACACTGCAGACTGTGTCAGCTTTAATGGGCAATTTTACGTCTGAGAGCTTTTACTACTCATTTCTTTGACTGTTGAACTCTTAAAACCCAACTCTTCTCTGTGCAAACTTCTTCAGTTTCTTTGTTAGAATGAATAACTTTCTTTTATATATTCTCATGGTACTTTTACAAATACCTGTAAAGCAGCATTATAAGTCTGATTTGTACTCTCTAGTACTTGGCAACATTAGGTGAATAGCAAGTTCCATATGTATACACATAGGTTTTGCATATTGCAAACTTTACTTTCATTTTAGGACAATTAAACTGATATGTAGGCAAGGACTTTCATGCAAGATATTTTCAAAAACATACCAAATATAATTCTCCCTTTTATCTCTATAAAATGTGAAGTTATAATAACTCTACTACCTTAGTCACGGTTTTCCTGCCTCCACTAACCCTACCTGAGGACCAAGTCAAATAACTCATGTAAAGGTTCTTATGATAAGTGAAAGGCACTGTACAAATGTCTGGCGTTACTATTGTATGCAGCCTAGACATTATAGCCTCAAGAAGATTTGTTTCGTTGCGACTAAGTCCATACATGCTAAATGAAATGTAGCACTGAGGCAATCATTGGATATTTCAAGCCAAATTAAGAATTATATCCCAAATGAATAGAAAATTGAAGCAAATGTGTTTCGGTTTAAATTATTCAGACAGTTACTACAATTCTACACTTTATTTTGTGTAGACAAAAATTATGTCAGACAACCATGCTTGTAATATAATCATGTGTGATAATTTCCCTTGAAAAACAAAAATATTTTGGAAAATTACATTCTTAAACTTTCTAAAATTTATTTCTTTGCCAGGTAGAAAATGTTTGTCCTTTCTAATATCATTACCTTTGATAATGGTTTACATGTTTAAGTTCTCACATATGTAAGTGTAATTCCATTCAAGCCAAATATATTTAATAAATATTTAATAGATTCTAATGTACAAAGTCACTTTTTAATGTGCCATGTATTAAAACAAATTATCACAAAAAGATTTCTATCACTATAGATAGAGCATTCATAAGAAACAGGGGAATATAAATAAACTATAATTGAAAGGATGATAAAATAAAATCTATAGGCAAATTATAATCAGAGAGAGTGTGATCTGTGCTGACTTAGATTGGACCAAGTATATAGCAAGGAAGATATCATAGAGGAGATGGCCTTTGAATTTGTCCCCATATTTTACTTTGTATCTGTATAAATGTTCAAGGTCAAAAGGAAAGCAACTTTTGCTTTTCCCATTATAACTATATTTTTCAGCTTAGATGTAAACAGTTCCAGGGCAATTCACCCCCTTCTGGCTTTATATCTATGTGTGTGCATCTTTGAGAAGTGGGATTAGAGAGAAACCTGCAGGCATATTAATAAATAAATTTCACATGCTGTTAGATATTAAGTAAACATACAGATAAATATTCCTCTAGGGGTTATGATCTTATAACCTGGAGATTTCTAATTTGGCACCTGTGACACATAGTTACTTCCCATGGGGGTTTTCAGTAAATTAATTCTCATATTTTCAATTTGAAAATACGTGCAATCCAGGTTTACTTAATGTACTTCATAAATAATTTAATCTGTTACTTTTATAAAAACAAAGTAAATTATAGAAAGTTTACACTTTTCATGTCTGTTTTTATTTTCTATCATTTGGAACACACAACAATGTCCAATATAAATACCTGGCAGCAAACCATCAAAAACACTAAAGACCATCTTGGTAACCAAAAGGGCTTAAGCTTTTGAAACGTATACATTGGGCAATAAGCGATCAATCAAAGCCCAAATGTGAATTAGTTACATGTTTGAAAATTTCAGCAAAGATGCAAGGAACGTCTGTCAAACTGATTATCAGAATATTGAAATAGATAGCATTAGTATGCTTGTTATTTTGATATTGTGAAATACGTGTCTTCTGACATACAAATCCTAAAATCTTTGGAATCTCCAAAGTGGTAAGTGTCTTTTTGTATACTAATGAGTTGACTGGTGGCTGACAGCCCCTAGGTAGCTTCAGGACCGGGCTGGGCACTGGAAAGACCAAGGCAGGATTAGAGGATTGGGACTTTCAGCCTCACCCCCCAAGCTCTGCAGAAAAGAGAGAAGTTGGAAGTTGAGTTGATCACCCATGGCCAAAGGTTTAATCAGTCATGCCTACATAGTAAGGCCTCCACAAAAGCCAAAAAAAACAGGGTTTGGGGAGCTTCCAGATTGCTAAATTAGTGGAGGTTCCTGGAAAGCGGCACACCTAGGGAGGGCATGGGAGCTCCACACCCCTTCCTATACCTCGCCCTGTGCATCTCTTCATCTGTATACTTTGTAATATCCTTTATAATAAACGGGTAAATGTGTTTCCAGAGTTCTGTGAGTCGCTTTAGCAAATTAACCAAACCCAAGGAGGATGTAGAGGGATCACCAATATCACTGGCCACTCAGAAGCATGGGTAAAACAACCTGGAGCTTACTATTGGCATCAGAAGTGCGGGACAGTTTTGTGGTATCTGACACCATCTCAAGGTAGATCCTGTTGTAATTAAACTGCGTTGAGTGACACCCAGCTGGTGTCCACTGCAGAATTGATTGCTCATTTGGTAGGAGTGGGAAGAAACCCACACATTTTGTCACAGATGTTTTCTGTGTTGGTTGTTGTGATGTGAGAACAGAGGAAAAACTGCTTTTTTCCTCGGATCTATGAAAATGGATGGTTTAGAAAAATGATACCAGCACACAATAACTTTAAGTACAAACTTAATTCGCTTGAGTATATTTACCATGAGTATGTTATACACTATTCTTAGATCTAAAGAGCAGCAAATGGTACCTAAGCTGGTATGCATTCTATAGAAGATAATAAATGCTTTTCGGATATATTGCTTCATCAAATTATTTTAAACCTAAATTTATGTTTTGGTAAAAATTTTCTCTTTGTTAGCAGGGAAAGAGAACTAGTCTAGATGAATTATAAAAATCATCTGATCTAGTTATTTATTAGCCACACACATGATTATACAGGTTCTCTAGGGTGAATACCAGTAAAATATTCCATGTTATGCTGCTATACTAAGAAGAGGACAAAGAGCAGAGTCAACTCCTGCCTCCCACCGTTTCACCGTTCTTCTGGCACATGCACAGACAAGAAAAGTAACAAGAGATAGTGTCCAATAGCTAGAGAAGACAAGATGTAGGGCCAAGAAAAGAGTAAATATGAAACAAAACAAAACACTGACAGAATGGCCAAAATGTCAATAGCTAAGAGATATTGAGGAACGACTTTTTGAGGCAAATCCTTGCAGAGAAGTTTACTTATATTTAGACAGAGCATTAAACTCGTAGTCCAAGAGCTACAGTCCACTTCGTTTTGCCATTTAGTTAGACAAATCACTTACATCTTCTATCTCCAGTTACCTCATCAAGCAAGAAGAGATAATAATATTCTCTCTTATAAAATGTCATTAATACAAATATGAGCACTGCACAGACTGTTATGTACTACACAAATGTAAGCTATTTTTCTTGCTACTAACATTATTCATTTATTACTACTATAAGTCTTCAAAATATACTTAAGCATGACAGCTTTTGAAATTGGAAGTTTGATGCTTCTAATTTATAATTAATATGAAGGAAGATTATTTGTCCAGTGGTATAGGGAGCCCCAAAGTGTCAAATTTCATGCTGTAAGCCATGGACACTCATTGAAAAATATTGAGCAAGGGCATAAAATGAATAGAATTATATTCTAGAAAGTTTGGAGATGAATCAATGATGAGCAACATTAAAAGAAAATAGATCAATCAAAAGACAATTCAAGTAGTCTTGATGAGAGATAATAAAGGCCTGAAACAGAACAGTACCAGGCACAGAAAGAAAAAAAATCATAGAAAAGTCACTCAGATAGAGTTTAATGACCATTCGTATATACATACTGAGCATGGGACAGGGAAGTATCTAGAAGGACTTTCATTAGTTCTAATTTACTAAGAGTTTTATCATGAATGAAAGTTGAATTTATCACGAATAAAAGATGCATTTTTTCCTGCATCTACTGAGAGAATTACAAGATTTTTCTATTTTAATCTATTACTGTGGTAAGTTACATTGAGTGATTTAACGGTAAACCAACCTTCCTTTTGTCTCCGTGTGTCTCTTTATCTTGCAGACCATCCTGACCTGTACACTGTGTAATCGTATAACGCTTTCTTGAGTCCTTTGAGACATTCTAGCAAATTATGAAACTGAGAAGTTTGGAGGAAGCTCTGAATTTATAGCCAGTGAGTCGGAATTGTGAGTTTGGGAGACTTGAAACCCTCAAAGTGTTGCTGGTGTCTGCGGTAAGGGTAGTCTCACCGGGAACCATACCTTTTCAACCTGTGGGGTCTGTGCTACTCAGGTGGTTAGGGCCACAAGTGAATTGTAGTACACTCTTGTTTTTTTTTTTTTTTTTTTGCCAGAGACGATGTATCATTCTCTTAGATATTTCTGAATTTTATTTGTTAATAATTGGTTTAGGAGTTTTGCATCTATGTCCATGAGTTGGAGTGGTATATATTTTAGGTTTCCTGAAATAGCCTTGTCAGGTTTTTTGTAATGATTATAACTAACCTCATAAAATGAGTCGGGCAGTGTTCTTTTTATTTCTATTCTCAGAAAGAGTTTGAGAAGATGGAATTATTTCTTCTTTGAATGTTTGGCAGAACCTATTAATGAAGCCATCTGGGACTGGAATTTCTTTGTGGGAAAGCTTTTGATTAATGATTTAATTTCTTAATGTCTATGTATATACTATTTACATATTCTTTTCCTTCTGGAGTCACTTTTGGATGATTTTTTTTTTTGGGAAATTTACTTTATCTAAATATGTAAATTTATTACTAAAGGTTGTTCATATTATCCTATTAATCTCTCTTTATTATCTCTAGTATCTGGAGCAATGTCCCCATTTACTTCTTGATATTGTTTACTTGGGATTTCTCTCTTTTGTCATAATTAGTCTAATCTGAGAAATAATTTAAGGAGTCATTTTAAAAAGTGACTTTTGGCTTTTCTGATTGTCTTTATTATATGCTTTCTTTTGTAATAATTTCTGATTCTATTTTTGATTTTGCCTCTTCTGTTTCAACTGTATCAGATGGGTTTGAGTTTGTAGTTCATTAATTTCCAGTGTGTACGTTCTCTCTCTCTCTCTCTCAATATATGTATATATATGCACACACACATATATAGTTATATCTATAATTTTATTTAGAGTATATTTAAAACCTTATAAGTATATACATAAAATTATAAATATGTATATAAACTTATTCTCTATGTGTGACTTTAGCTGCTTTTCACAAGTTTTGAGATAAGCCAAAATTTCTATTTTTATAATTCAGCTAACTTTTTACTATTTTCTTCTCTGACAAAAAGATTGCTTAGAATTCCAATTCTTGATTTTCAAATAAATATTTTTCTAGTTATCTTTCCTGTATTTAATTCTAGCTTAATTGCCATTATTTCTGTTCTTAGTTGTTAGGTAAGATTGAACTTATGGCCCAGAAAAAGGTCTATTTTTATAATTGTTCATGTGTGCTTTAAAATATTATTTATTCTCCAGTTACTAGGTAGAGCATTTAAATATATATGTGTGTGTGTATACACATATATATACATACACATAAATATTTGTGTGTATATACTATGTATGTATATCATTTACAGATATACATCTATATAGATACAATGATAGAGATACCTAGTTTATGATATGGTTTTTGTTATCAAATTTCCTGTATCTTGAATGATTTTTGTGACTATTTTTCTTACTATTTATTGAGAAAAGTAATTTAAAAACATTTCATTCTGTTTCTCCTTATATATCTGTTATGTTTACCTCACATATTTTCACAATTAATATTTATTATATTTTGTCAATACAAAATATTTTACCTCAAGGTCTATTTAGTTCTGGTATCAATTATCTAATACTAATTATTTAATTAGTATTTGCTTGCTGTATGTTCTTTTTCCTTTTTCTTTTATCCTTTCTATATGTTTTAGATGTGACTCTCATGAATGTCTTGCAATCTCTTTCAATCCCATCATGCAATCCTCATTTTTAATGTAGAAACTGGCTTTCTTTAAGTGTAATGTAACTACTGGCTCTATTTTATCATTTTTATATGGTCCATCTGATCTCTGTTTCTTCTTGTCTCCTTCCTTTCCTTCTTTTTGATTGACTGATGTTATTACTCCGTATTTTTCTTTTCCTCGACAATACTACTCTCCTGTCTTCCAGCTTCCATTATCTGTTGAGAAGTTAATCTTTAGTCTTTGGAATGTATCTTCCCTTTTTCTCTAGGTGTTTTTAATTTCATTTTATTTGTCTTAATGTTCTCTATTTTAATACGATATATCTAGTATGGATTTTTCTTTATTTATTCTGCTGCAGATTTATTGAATTCTTAAATCTGGATTGATACATTGGTGATCATTAGTGATTTAGTCAGGATAGTTTCCATTTTTTGACTGTTTGTTTTTTTGTTCTACATTCTGGAAGCCATTTCCCATCTTCCAAGTTACTAATTATCTCTTTAGCTATGCTTCACCTGGTGCAATTACATTTATAGAAATTTAAATTTGAATTATTTTTCTTTTCATCTCTAAAAATTATATTTGACTCTTTTCCAACTCTACTATATAGTTTTTGTTCTTTCACGTACCCTGTGATATCGTAAAGCTTATCTTTTTCTTCTTTCAACCTTGTAAATATAATTTTTAAATGCTTATTTATATCCGATACTTCCAAAATCTGGAATATCTTTTCAAATTTATTTTCCCTGTTACTCATTCAGATGCTTTATATTTTTGGTTCCTAATTAGTTTTTTTGATTTTTTGTTTTGTTATTTTTTTGTTTTTTGTTTTTGTGGGCTTTTTTTTTTTTTTTGCATTATTACTGCCCTTATGAAGTTTTTTGAAAAGACATTTTTAGAACTAGAATACAGAACCTTACTCTAGAGGGTTTGCCTTTGCCTCCATTGGGCGCTGGGGAGCACTACCAACCTAGGAGCACCACAAGCCAAGACTTGACCCTTAGCTGATGTGAACAAGGCTGCAAACCCACATGAGGGCCAGTACATAATCAAAATCTCTTTGGGATATTTAAAAAATATTTTTTCTAATACTCTATTTAGTGCAAAGGTAATCATCTTCAAAAACAGTTATGCTGGTTTTCTTTTATTTGTTTTTGCTTTTTTTACCCATAGTTACCCTGAAATCTGTTCACCGCCAAACCAAAGAAGTAGTGAAAATCAAAGCCCAAGTTGGACTAGATCAGCATTTGCCCCAGGAACATAAATAAATAGATAGATAAACAAATGAATAGATAGATATAGATACACAAACACATACACACACACACACACAAACACACACACACACATATATAGGCATATAATGGAGGTATATATATACATATATATTCCACCATGAAAAATCCCATGTCCTTTACTCCAGTAGTCTATGAATATGTAAATTTCTTTTCTCTGAATTATAAGATACTTTAGCAGATTGAAAGAACCTATTTCTTTTTTCAAGAAAATCTATTTTATTGTCTCAGCAGCTACCATCTTCACATAGATTATCAGTAAGAAGTTTTGGTTTACAACATAACTTTGGAAAGTTTCAGACACACACCTATGTCTACTAGTATTTGGTGATCAAAGTCAAACACAACAGCTACAAGGCATTTATACATATTCGCAGAGCAAAGAATGTTAACTTTATATCAAAGATATATTTTTAAAAACAATAAAAAGTATTCTAAAATTTAGCACTTTAGCATTTTAAAGAATGGAGTCAAAATTTACATGCATGTTATGATTCATTAAAAAGTAGTCAATTTTTGAATGAATATGATACTAACTGGAGGGTGATGGCTAAGCCAGAAGAAATATTAGATAACATTAACACTAGAAAATGAAAAAGAAAATCCCCTTTGAAGATCAGCCAACCCTCCTAATTTCCTTGATAAATTTGGAATAATCAGTTTTTTAGACCTATGGTATCCAGTTGGACTCTTTGAGTCATGTTTAATGATTCCATAATATAACGTTTGAACACATTTAATTATTCCTACTCCTTTACTTTACCAACTTGATATGAGGATTTAGTGAAATTATACACTATCTCTATTTTGTCCACTTAAAAATTGAGTAGGATATAGTAATACAAGGAGATGTTCTAGAGGGATTCATTATTTAATGTTTCTAAAGTCCTACACAAATGCCAAACTCATTACAGTGTGCATGCTAGCAAGTGGCTAGGGTTTAGGAGATAATGCAAGAGCACACATAAATCAAAATTTCAACATGAACGACCTTCTTTTTGGACCAGAGAATGATTAATCACATCGCTGACATTGCGTATGCAGGTTCTTGTTCAATAAGTAACAGTTGACACTCTTAGGTTATACCTTCAGCCGCCTCCCTTTCCTTTCACACAGCAGTGGCAGGGGGTTGGGGGAAGACTAACAGTTCTGTGTGGATGCCAAGGGCCTTTCAAATTACAGTCTAGAAAGCACTCAGACTGTCTAACTTTCACCCTACAGGAAAAAAAAGGATGGAATTGCTGTGTCATAGTAAATTATTCCTAGACTTCAGCTGGATTACTTCCACAGATGAGACTTAGAGTATTTTCTGCAGACATCAGTCCCATGTCTTGATAAATATTATAAATGGAAGAGTTCTTTGGATATGTCTTACCATCTCTTGACTCTTTCTAATACCTCTGTGACTCTCATTTACACTGTTATTAAATAGATCTTAACTTCAAAAATAAACCTATCTATATTTGAAAATATTAACTTCCTTTTCAGTAACTAGATCCTAGAATAAGCTATTGAATCATCTAAATAAGGACTTCATTTGGACCTTGGTAATTTGTACTCATTCTGACTTTTCCTAAATTCTGTCTGCTTTATGAGAAGTGTGACCGTATATGTATAATTAATACAAATCATCCCTGAGAAGATTTCAGCTGTCCAGTAAAATGGGATACAATATAGTAATAAATTTTATATTAACAAAATCAATTGTAACCATTGATAAGCCCTTTTCCCCCTTGTTCATGGGAGAGTGACCTAATTAACCTCAAATCAAATGTCCAACACAAGATTAACTTTAAAAAGACGATGGAATTTTTGTTCTGCTTCCCTATTTACCCAGGGCATAAGAGGAGCAACAAAGGTCTTTAAATGTTCGCCTTCAACAATCGATTTAAAAGAGCTCGACCTGTTAAAGCTGAGCATAGCAGTTCACATAGAATAATGGATACGGTGGTGCTCCACCCACAGGAACTTCTTTAGTCCAGGAAAATTATTATCCCAGATTTTGAAAGTATTGGCTACTGATTGTGCACAGCTACATCCCTATAATAGCCAGGATTCTCCAGAGGGATAGAGCCAGTAAGATGGATGGATAGATAGATTGATTGATTGATTTCATATAGGAATTGGCTCACATGATCATGGAAGCTGAGAAGTCCTAGACCTGCCATCTTCGAGATGGAGAACAAGGAAAGCCTGTGGGGTAACTCACTCTTAGTCCAGGGACTTGAGAACTGGGACTTGGTGATTATGAGGGATTATAGTGTCAGTCCTGGTCCCAGTATAAAGGCCTGAAAGCCAGGAGCCCTGATGTCCCAAGTGTAGAGGAAGATGGATGTCCTAGCTTCAACAGAGAGAGTGAATTCCCCCTTCCTCTGCGTTTTTGTTCTGCTTGGACTCTCATGAATTGGTGATGCCCACCCACATTGGTGAAGGCAATCTTCTTTACTCAGCCTACAAATTCAAATGCTAATCACTTTCAGAAACACCCTCAGTAGGGGGGGAGGGAGGGCAAGGGCAACATACATAACCTAAACATCTGTATCTCCATAATACACTGAAAGAAAAAAAAAAAAGAAAAGAAACACCCTCAGAAATAATGGTTTATCAGCTATCTGGGCATCCCTGTTATCCAAGTTGACACATAAAATTAACCATCACATCTCACTCTCAGACTTGCTCTCTCACTGAAGGGGCTGCCTCGCCAAAGGCAGTGGTCCTCTTCCTGGGGCCTCCCCCATCCAGTGACTAGATGAGCATTTCTTTGTGTTAACTTTTAACTGCCCAATGTTGTGTGTACATAGTATAGTTTGATATTCAGCAATGGACGAATACAATATATTTTTTAAATGTTTATTGAGAACATATTAAGTGCCAGGCTCTGTGCTAAAAAACTAGCAGGTATTAAATGATCATTTTAGGTCTATGAGCCATCACTCTGTGAGCCAGTCATTACTATGTTTACTTTTCAGATGAGAAAACTGAGCCTTACAGTTAGCTAATTTACCCAAATTCTCCTTATTCTGTGATTGAGCGCAAGGATGTCTTCCTTAATTATATCCAAAAAGATATTTTTTCAAGTCAATCAAATAAAGTATGACAGTCACATCTAAATCGGTCATTTTCTGATGTCCTTGAATTTAGGGCTAGAGTTTTCTCGGGCAGAAAACTTTGTAACCCTCCTTGATTTCTCTCTTTCTCTCACATTTCATACTCCGTCGGTCTGGAAATTCTGAGGTAAATAAATCCAGAATCAAATGATCCTCACTACCTACACCCCTACGATCCTGCATCAGCCACCATTCTATCTCATGAGAATTATCACAGTAGCCTCCTTTGTCAATCAGGATTGTCCAAAGAAACAGAACCCATAGGGTATACATATATGTGTGTGTGCATATGTATACATTATAAATACATATGCATATATACATAGGTATGCATACATAAACACATATGTACATATACATAGATAAATATATTAATATATATACACACATGTGGAGCGCTGCAGTCGACGCCATCAGAAGATGGCGCTGAGCACCAAACAACTTTGAGGTAAACATCAGTTGAGCGCATGCGCCAGCAGAGAAACGCCTTTCCTGGGGAGGACCCTAAGGGCATGTCCAATCACAG
>CAUYSK010114888.1:0-57173 GCA_963575035.1 Avahi laniger
CTTGGCCTCCAGCTATCCTCCTGCCTTGGCCTCTCAAAGAGCTGGGATTATACGCATGAGCCATGGCATCCAGCCTTGCTTCTGCAGCTCCAGTGCCTTCTTGCCCACTCCCATGCCTTGAGTTTACCTACCTGCTGTATAACCGTGACCCAACTGACCTGACACGCTTTTCCCTCCAATTGTGTCTTTAGGTGATGGCAGCATCACTCCATTAGCTCCATGAATGCGAAACCACCGTGTCATCTTCAAAATTCACCTTTTTTCCCAGCCTCTAATCACTAGGAAAGTTCTGCTGGTGCTGCCTCTGAGGGGCTCTTATTTATCTCTTCCTCTCTGTCCCTTGTGCTATTGTGGTTCAGGAGCTCATCATCCTTTACAGTTGATCTTCCCACTTCAACCTTCTTGACTCTAAAATCATTCTTTTATGCTACTGAAAAAATGTATTTGTGCATTTGTTGGTTTATAAATGCCAGGCATATAGAAGGCGCTCACAAGGTAGTAGTATAATCTACTTTATTCCAGAAAGGATTTAAGATAGCTTACAAAAAAAATGCATGTGAAAAAATACAGACTAAGTGTATGAGAATACCCCCACCCCCGCCACAATAGGGCAAGAAAACATAAATGGAGAACAGGAATTACTGAAGCTACCCACCTAATGTATGCATTTGTAAGTGATGGGTTACAGTATGGCTCAGGGAAGCTTAGTAGCTGATAGGAAGAGGGAAAAAGGAACCGCTTCTGTGATCCCACGTTGTCCATAAAAGATGGAAAAGACAAGTTGTGCAGGAGAAACACAGCTATTCTTGGAATTGAGGTCAGAGAGAACTTTTTCCCAAGGGCTCTAATAAAGGGAATTCTGTATAGCCTCCTGAATAATCTCATCAGCATTCTTGGAATATCCATGGCCATCAGTTTCTTGGGGCTGCTGCTTCTAGCATCACTCAGGGTGGGCCAGGAAAAGGGTGCCGATGTACTATTTCAATAAAGATTGTAAAGGTGTAGGGAAGGTAAAAATTGTGCCCATCCACCAGAATTTCTTTGTAAAGCAGCCTTGTTCACGTTCCTTAAAAAAATGTTTCATAGCATAGCTGGCGCGGTAGCTCACGCCTGTAAGGCGGAAAGATCACTTTGAAGTCAGGAGTTTGAGGTCAGCCTGAGCAAGAGTGAGACCTCGTCTCTACTAAAAATTAGCTGAATGTGGTGGTACATGCCTGTAGTCCCAGCTACTCAGGAGGCTGAGGCAGGAGGATCACTTGAGCCCAGGAGTTTGAGGTTGCTGTGAGCTCTGCTGACGCCACGCAACTCTAGCCTGGGCAACAGCGAGAAAAAAGAAATTTCGACTCATTTTTAAACTTATTAAACTTCTTCAAGGACCAGTATTCTTAAGTAAGAAGAAACTTTTCATACATTGACTTGGTTAAGTACAGGTAGTACTATGGGTTTGTTTTGATGTTTTTATTATAAGATTAGGTCATTCATTTAGCTGCAGTGAGGGGCTCAGCCAGCTCTCACCCGTTAACCTCAGAGTCTAAGCACCATCTGTTGCATTGTTTCTGGGGAAGTTGTTTTCCCAAGTTCCAAAGCATATTTGTTTCTAAAACATTACTGCAGCATACTCCAGTTTAAGATAGTAGAAAGAATCCTGGACTGGGGTTTATCATTTGGATTCTGATCTTGGTTCTTTGATTAATTATTTTACCCCTCCAGGTCTCAGTTGCCTCGTTATTAAAATGAGATGGTTAGATTAGACGGTGATTGAGTGAGGATGATAATGAAAAAATAATAGCTGACTTTTTGCTATGAGCTAGGCAGTGTGCTGGGCACTAGCCAGAGTTCATATCATTTAATCCTTACAGTGGTATTCTGAGGTCAGTATTGTTATTTCCATTTATACTTGCAGAAACTGAGGCACAGAGAGATTAAGGGACTTGCCCAGGGTTATATAGCTAGTGAGTGAGCAGGCTCTTGGTCTGGCTTCTGGGGGAAACTCTTAACCACTACGCTTTCTAGTTCAGTGGTTCTGTGAGGTACCATTTTTAGGGCAAAGCCTGTATTTTGAAATTTTGAGGAAGAAAAATTAGTTTTACTGAAATCCAATTTTGCATCATTCCTCCCAAGCTATTTTTAAATCCAGTAACTTGTGTTTAAATGAAAACCTTACTCTCTCTCTGTCTTGCTTTTCCCCAAATGTGTTTCTATGTAAGGTTGTTATTTGGTTATAGCAATAGATTTGGAGCAAAATCTGTCATTAATGCTCTTTGCTGTCCATAAATGTTGTGTTCTTGATGGTCTTTCCTAGAAGCAGATCAGGTATCACTTGTAAAGAAGATATTTTATATATCCTTCCTTTCTTTCCTCCTGCAATCTGCCCTTTGACTTAGATGGTTGGAAAATTGCTAGGCCTATTTTTGTTGGAAATGCTAAGTAAGTACTGACTAATATTACTATGTAAAGCATTTAATGCAGGGTCTGGCACATCATTCACCCGATTGATACCGTGACCACACGTTGTGCTAGAGGCTTAACATACAATAGTGAGCAAAACACAGACCCCACCCCATGCAGCATAGGGTCCAGGTGGAAGAGCAGGAATCAAAGAGATGTTTGCAAATTCTACAGAAGCTGGATAAGTGTAAGTTTTTCATATTATCATCATGATGTTGTACAGATGAGAAATTAGCCTTTTATTCAAGCCTTTCCCCAAGGCAATCCAAACCAAAAATTCCACCTTTTCCCATCACAAGCTGTTCAACTTCATTCAGCCATATTTATTGCTGTTAGTGGAATAGTCAGTTCATTTACCATCCAAACTAGGATAACTTTCAGAGCGAAAGAGTATATCATTTGTGTGTGTTTGTTTTGAGACAGGATCTCTCTGCAGCTCCAGTTAGAGTGCAGTGGCATGATCATAGCTCACTGCAGCCTCAAACTCCTGGGCTCAAGGCGATCTTCCTGCCTCAGCCTCCCGAGTAGCTGGGACTATATGTGTAGGCCACCATGCCCAGTTAATCTTTTTATTTTTTTGTAGAGATTGGGTCTCACTATGTTGCCCAGGTTGGTATCAAACTCCTGGCCTCAAGTGATCTTCTCTCCTCGGCCACCCCAAAGTACTGGGATTATAGGTATGAGCCACCGCACCAGGCCTAAGAGCACATTATTAATATTTATGCTGGGATAGGAAATATAAACCAAAATTGTACCAGGTCAACTGTCATCCTATGTATTTTCAGCCTACTTATTGGTATCTGAATTGACCCTTTAATCTTAATTCTTTAATTATGATTAAATTATTTATAGAAGGTGTGTTTGAATCAGAGATGTGTACCTGGTTTTCCTGGGGGTCAGGGAAATTAGGAATCCTTTTCCTTGCAGGAATTTATTTTCTCAGACATTATTTTTTCTCGGCTTACCAATTTAGTAACAAAAACTGCTTCAATAAAATATCAAGTCAACTGCAGAATTGAAAAATTCCCTCAGATGAATGTCATGAAACAATAACTGTCAGTAATTTTTCTCTGGACAGAAAACTGTGCTGCCATGAAATTTGTGTGTGTCTCTTTTTTCTTATTAAATAACTTTATGGTAGCACATTGTTTTTTCCTCCAGTGAAAGAAAAAAGGACCATATGACCCATATTGATTGCCAAAATTAAAAGGAATTGAAGTTTTTTGTTTTGGTGACGTTTTAGAACTTAAAGACTTGTCGCAAATGGAGCTGTCCAGGAGTATTACAAACCAGGTTTGGGAATCTTTGCTTCTAAGATTCAGGACCTTGTCATTATTTGATTACAGAGCCTCTTCTGTACTGAATACATCATTAGTAATTGTAACGACTTATAAGCCATTCCCAAGGGAATATTTTGAATGGCTTTTTATAAACCATCATTATCAATGTCTGTTGTCTTATACTTAATAGAAATGATTGAGTCATCCCAGTTACAATTTTGAGTCATTCCTTTAAAGATAGAACACATTTTATAACTCTTTTTAAAAATGGCCATCAGAGCAGAGGGCAGAAGGGAGTGTGTGTGTGGGGTGTGTCTGCGCACACACGTGTGTATGTGCGTGTGGGGGAGGGGCGTCTGCACACCTCGTGGCCTGAAGGGAGGTGATTGCTCCACAAGCCTGCATTGTGGGGACGGTGAAATCCTGCAGAGCTTGCCTTCGGGTTCAGGCCTTGACCTATGGCAGCTGGCCTTCAGGGAATAGAGTGCCTCCTCATTTAGAATTTTCCTCTTGCCTCAACATAATGAGGTCGGTGCCTCAGTGTCTTGGAAATTGGAGTTGCACTTGCCCAGGCCAATTATTGGATGCTCAAACAGTGCTTGTTGGGAGGCTTCTTTTGGGTTTGGGACATTAGAAGGGATTTACTGGATTGTAGATTTTTTCCCTTGTTTTGTTTTATTAACCTGAAAGTCATTACGTTATCTAGGGGTAGTTTTGTCAGTGTCATCTGTAAGCGTTTGATGCACAGTAAATGAAAAAATGTCATGATGTGATGTATTTCTACAAACCTCAATAGAACCCAGGGTAGCAGAGTAGAGATTTAGCTCAGTTTATCACCAGCTCTGTTGAAATAGTTGGAAATGGTAGTGTATGTACTAAAGTCTTTTAAATAACCCCATGGATCTCAGTGGCATTTCCTCATACTGTCAGTTTTAGAAAGCCCATTTCACTAAAATATGGAAGTTCAAGGATACAGACAAAGGAAAAACAGGGACTTTGAAAGTTTCTAAGTTCCCGGGGCCAATCTTGTGGTGCTGGGAAAGTAGCTGTAGTTTTGACTCAATTTAGAGGAATAAAAAATACTTGGCTTAAATAGCCAGTTCCTTGAACTCATGGTTCTGACTCTACTTCACAGACACTATAGACGAATTTGAGACTGACCCAGAGCATTCAGACTTTGAGATCGAGAAGTGAGAAGCACACACGGGCTGAAACAAAATTTTCTGAAACAGTACTTAACCTTTACTACATTTCATGCACTCTAGAATTTTCCTGTTCTTTCCTATTACAATTTTTAAAAAGTTGGCTATCACCCATTAAAATGATTTCACAACCCATTAATTGGTTGTGAGCTGAAGTTTAAAAGATACACGTCTAAACAGAAGTTTCCGTGGGTGTGCATGTTTGAAGGCAAGGACGGTGAAATAATGTTTTCCTATCAGTTGTGTTAGTAAGTGTAGCCATAATAAAACATAAACCGCTTAGTTAATTAGAATATTTACCATAATAAATGCTGTGGGATTGGTTTCTTTATGAATAGTGCATTTTATCTGCTAGGATGAAGTAATTGAGTGTTTCCAATTTGCCCAGACGATAATCCTTACAATACTTCTTGTTGATGTTAAATGGACTATTGAAATAGCATTGTGTCTGTGTGTCTTGGCTGGTAATGAATGCTGTTTTGTCATCATAGGGTCATCAGAACAGCTGTTGACACCCAAAAAATGCTTGGGAACACCGTTGGGTAGGAAGAAAACAAGGGATATTATGGTTTAACCCCTGTCTGTTCTGTGGGATGCTAGATGGTAGGGTACTTAATCAAATTATAGAAAAGAAAGTAATGTTCTTTTTGTCTTTGGCATTTATTTTTTGTTACCATTTAGTAAACATGCTCCGGAATTAGAAGGTTTTATATTTTTCTCTGTAGAACACATCCCACGCTTATGAAAACTAGTCTGTGTTTAAAAAGACCAAAAGAAGACAAAAACAAACAAACAAAAAAAAAACAAAAGCTGTACTTGCTTTAATATTAGAAAATATTGAATTAACCTAACTAGTTTTATTTCTTAAAGTTACCCTTTTAAGGATGTATAATTTAAGCTACACATGCCTTTTGTTGTGGTGTGATATTTACACACTGGTGTTTTGTTCTCTTTTCTAATTTACAGGGTTAGCATCTCCTGAAAGAACACACCCTTAAATGTCTCCTAGGTGGTATTGCTTCATCAAGAGTATAAACAATTACAGCATAAAATATTACCTTTGGAAATGAAGTCATGCGTCTTTCTTAATTGCTGAAGTCTTGTAATTCTGAAGCGGGTATATTTAAGTCTCATTCACACACTTGCCAAACAAGCAAATGGGCCTACACACATAAATAGGAAAAACATGAATCTAAGCGTTTCTTACTTTGTACTCATTATGCATGGAATGTGCAGGAGCAGGAATGTCAAAGGAGGGGTAGTAATGATAGATTTGGAAAAGACTTTAGAAGTTAGTGAGTACAAAATATTTCACAGTAAAGGAAGCTGAAATCCAGAAAGCCTGGATTTTTTTCTTCGTGGCTTCCCCTCCTTTCGTCTCATTGTATAATAATATCTGGCCACCAGAATGATCTCTCTATGGCAAACTTGACATGCGTAAACTTCACCCGCAGCTTTCCATGCTTTTGGAATAAAGTTCTGATTTCTAAAGGTCACATATAAGGCCTTTTAGGGATGTGCTCTCTGCTCGTCTCTGTAGCTTTTCCCTCCCCACTTGTAGCCACACTGCTGTAATGCTCAAATTCCTTGATGGTCTTATCTTTTTTTGACCATGCTGCTCAAATTCTCTCTTTCCTTGATGGTCTTATCTCTTAGACCACTCTGGTTTTATGTCATTTGACCATGCTTTCACACATGATAATTCTCTCTACCAGGAAGGCACCCCTTGCTCTCCCCGAGATACAAGTTGTCTAGTTCAGAGGCTTTCAATTTTTTATTCTGAGCCCAGTGTGGACCACATTTTACATCATGACCACGTGTGTATGTATGTGTTTATGTGTATGTATATGAATGTGTATATGTGTGTGTATGTAATTATAAAAAATCTTATTATCAGTAAGCAATACTTATTTTTAACTTTGATATCAGGTATCATTACATTTCTTTTCAAAATTAGCGTTTGCCACCTGCTAAATATACTTCATGTCTCTCTCTGTGTACCGGCTTCCTAAGGGTATGTTGGAAGTGCTTTTGTTTGCCCTAGATTAGTGCACTGGGAGACAGGGATGCCCTAGTAGCAGGATTGCCTTGAATAATGAAGAATTATCCTGTTCAACATGCCAATTGTGTCTCTGCTGAGAAACCTTGCCAACCTAATGGGTGAGAGCACAGATCAAAATAGCGGCTCTCTGTGAGGTAGTTTCTATCTTCTACCTCACCCAAGAGCCCTGCCATTGGAAGCCTTTCTTGAGCTCCAGGTCTGATTTGATCATCTTCCCTGCTGGGCCACTCATGACATAGTATTTACTTGTTTCGTCATTGTTCCTGCCACTGCCTCAGAAGCTCTTGAGGGTAGAGACTGTCTCCCTTTTCCCAGTACAGGGGCAGACCCAATAGCTGTTCAATAAAGAGAACGAAGAGGTTGGGCCCAATGCCTTGCTTTGATTTCTTGATACCAGAAATCAAAAAGACAAAAGAGCCCCAGGTCTCCTGATTCCCAGGACAGCGCTGTGCATTGCATTTTTTGGTTTTGGGTAGGGCTTAGAGAGAATAGACATAGGATGAATTATTTTTTTTTTCCCCCTGGGGAGGAAACATGAGGAGGTTTTATCATATACGCTCTTGTTTATAAAAAGACAACGCAGGTATTAAGGCTTAATTTACATAAAGTATAACATTCACACTTTTTATTTTTATTTTTTTGCTTTTTAATTTTTTTCTTTGTCAAACACTTCAAGGAACATCACACTTTTTAATATGCAATTCTAAGTATTTTGAAAAACTGGAATTATATAACTGTCATCAAAATCAAGATATAGAACATTTCTATCACCCTAGAAAGTTCTCTCGTGCCTCTTTGTAGCCAACCTTTTCTCTACCACACCCTACCCCACCTGACCCCCAGCTATTGGCCACCACTGATCTGTTTTCTGTCTTTAGAGATTTAACTTTTTGAGAATGCCATATAAATTGAATCATATAATATGTAGCCTTTTGCATTTCGCTTATTGGACTTAGCATAAGGTATCTGAGGTTGATTCATGCTGTTGTTTGTATCAGCAGCCGTCTGTTCCTGTTTGTATTTTGCTGGATAATATATTCCATTGTATAGATAGATATACCGGAATTGCTTTATCCATTCACTGGAGGAAGGATATTCAGGTTGTTTCCAGTTTTGGTCAATTATTTTATTTATACCTAGAATTCCTGGGCTGTGTACTCATAAGTATATGTTTAATTTTATAAGAAACTACCAAACTATCTCCCAAAGTGGTTGTACCGTTTTGCATTGTTGCCAGCTGTGTATGAGAGTTCCAGTTGTTCTACATCCTTGTCAGCACTTAGTATTGTCAACTATAATTTTTTATAGATTTTTGCCATTCTAATAGTTGTGTTATATCTCACTGTGGTTTAATTTGCATTTCCTTAATAATTGCTGTTGAAGATCTTTTTATATGCTTGTTTGCCATTCGTGTATCTTCTCTGCGGAAGAATGTGTTCAAATCTTTTGCCCATTTTAAAAGTGGGCTTGTTTCCTTGTTACTGAGTTTGAGAGTTTTTTCTATATTATAATACAAATTCTTTATCTGATATATATTTTGCAAATATTTCCTCCCAGTCTTTTTCGTGTCTTTTCAATTTCTTAACAATGGCAATACAGCTTTGAAAGTCTTTAATTGAGAACATTCTAAAAGGTGCTAAAACAGAGGTTTTAATCCATGAAATTAGATGATCCTAAATAAATTAAACGTGCTTCATCTCTGATAGGAAAGAATTTTTATTTTAATTTTTTTCTAAGATTTGAAGGTGGCATTTTCTCTAGCCTCTCTGAGTTGTTAGGAAGATCATGTACTTAGGATGCTCAAGTACCTTAAATAGATAATGACTTTACAAGTTGATAACTTCTCTGTGTAGTAATTAACATTTATTTTAAAGTGTCAGTATGGTTGTTGTGGCATCTATCCTCTTAAAGATCCTAAGGCTACAGAGAAGCAAGTTTTGGACTCCTTCTGCTGGGAAGCGCTGAGCCTTGGTATTTAAAAACACCAGAGAAGATGCCAGATACCATGGCGCCAGTTTTTCCGGCTGCCTAAAACTGTTTGTAGTGGAAATGATGCACAAGACATTAGAAGGTGTCTATTGTGACACTTAGGTGGATTCTAGAAGTGCTCTAAAACTTTTAAGGTCAGGAAAATATCTTTGGGGCAAAAATCCGACTAAAATGGCATATGTATTGTTTTGGCCCCATTTCTGCAGTGTAAAAAACAGTACCTTCATGAATATGTAGATGTTCTTATTGTTTTCAAAATGCAATAATGCAATTTTTTTTTTTTTTTTTTGAAACGGAATCTCACTGTGTTGCCCGGGCTAGAGTGAGTGCCGTGGCATCAGCCTAGTTCACAGCAACCTCAGACTCCTGGGCTCAAGCAATCCTACTGCCTCAGCCTCCCAAGTAGCTGGGACTACAGGCATGCGCCACCATGGCCAGCTAATTTTTTTCTATATGTTTTTAGCTGTCCAATTAATTTCTTTCTATTTTTGGTAGAGACGGGGTCTCGCTCTTGCTCAGGCTGGTCTCGAACTCCTGAGCTCAAACAATCTGCCCGCCTTGGCCTCCCAGAGTGCTAGGATTACAGGCGTGAGCCACAGGGCCCGGCTGCAATAATGCAATTTTAAAAAATATAAATTTAATCGAATGTTGCAGCAATATCTTAAACAGTAGCAAATTCAGAATAGAGTGGACTGATGGATTTTAGTGCAAAAAATAACTGTCGACGTATCATTTGACATAAAATCCTCACCATCCTAGCATGGTGCCTTGTACATATGTGGATAATGGGTACTTTGTAAATATTTGTTAAATGGATGACAGGATATCTTCTTTCTCTTTTGAAAAGGAAAACCCTTAATTAACCTCTTATTCCTTTTGGCATATGGTTTCTAATAGCAAAGATGTTCCCATCCCATGTATGGGCTGCCAAAAATAGCATTGATATATGTATTAGACTTTAATATTTACACTTTCATTAAAAGATTTTCAGAGGAGTTTTTTTTTTTTCGTTTTGCAAATGAAGAATCTTAGGTGTCAAGAGATGAACATGTTCTGAACTATGTGGTTTCGTATTTGTAAAAATATATACTATACATATTTTTAAAAATCTGTAATACCCATGACATATGCAGTGGTCATCTGTGGGTGTTGATATTATGGATGGTTTTCTCCGTATTTCAGTTTTTAAAAAACAACTAACACAGGTCACAAAAACAACAAAAGTGACCAAAGATAGGGAATAGTGTCAGATAAGAAATTAAACTCTAGAAACTAGAACTTTGGTGTTAGTGTGTCTATACCATTCAATACTTGTGGATGAGAGAGAGAGGCAGACCTTCCCTTCAAATTTGTTACATGGGAGGCATTTTTTGCAGTTAGTTTTAGTTTTTTGTTTTTGGTCATACTGTAGACATCTGTAAACTGGAGATTGGCCTGAAATTTTGGGTTGATTACCAAAGACCCTGAAAAAGCCATTGGGAGAGTATTAGTTCTTGATCATTATCAACATGTGTTTTTTGAGTTTAAGGACATCACCACCATTTTTTTTCCCCTAGAGAATACTTTAGAGAACTCTGTGTTCCCCGGAACCTATATGTATTTTAGTGACTTTTTAAACTGCCAGGTAGTATTTGAGATATAATCAACACTAGGGTAGTAGCAGTATAGTTTTATCTAATACAAATAGGAGGGCTTGTTCAAATTTAGATAACACTGGGTCAATCACAGTATATTTAAAATTAAATAATTCTGTGGCAGAAGGCCCAGGCCCAGAGAGGATGCAATGGCAGAGTCCACAGAAGTACATACTTGGCCATCAGCAAACAGGTTAGGCTCGCTTACAGACCATTTTACAGGCATTTTAAAAGGTGCCTTGTTGAAACATGATGTTCTTCTTTATTCTGTAGATACTTTAATGTTAGTGAATTTTATAGGGAAAAAAAGGATGAGAGTTTAACCACTGGGGAGATTTGGCAGTTTCAATTAAACAATTGCACACTTTTAATGTTAATTTTAAAATTAGTGACTGCTGGTATTTGGACATTCAGGCTTATTTTTCTAGTGAAGTGATGTGCTTTTACATTTCTGATTTTTTTTTTAAATGAAGTATTTGATCCCAAAGGGTTCTTCCACCTTAAAATCTTTGGCTCCTTGAATTCTGGAGTTTAGTTTTATATTTAGGAATAACTGCAGGTTCTAGGTCTTCCGCAGAATTTAGTGTTTTTCTTCTGTAAAAGTGGTTTCTTTCGGCCGAGCATGGTGGCTCACACCTGTAATTCTAGCACTCTGGGAGGCCGAGGCAGGAGGATCATTTGAGCTCAGGAATTCGAGACCAGCCTGAGCAAGAGCAAGACCCCGTCTCTACTGAAAAAAAAATTCAAAGAAATTAGCTGGACAAGTAAAAATATATATAGAAAAAATTAGCCAGACATGGTGACTCATGCCTGTAGTCCCAGCTACCTGGGAGGCTGAGGCAGGAGGATCGCTTGAACTCAGGAATTTGAGGTTGCTGTGAGCGAGGCTGATGCCATGGCACTCTAGCCCAGGCAACAAAGCAAGACTCTGTCTCAAAAAAAAAAAAAAAAGAAAAAAAAGAAAAAAAAAGTGGTTTCTTTCTGGGAAGGCGAACAAAGGCAGTGTGATGATTACCCTTTTCTTAGTCCGCTCTCAGTCCATTGGATGCAGATGGCTTCCAGGAGCAGGAGAGACATGGACGATAACATGATAGCTATTACTTATTGAGCTTATTATATGTGAATTGGCATTTTCTGATCTTCCAGCAATCTACAAGGTTCAATTATCGCTGCCAACATTTTACCAACGAAGCAGCCAGGGCTCAGAAAAGATGAACAGTTTGTCAAAGGTTACACAGCTATGGTAGTGAATCCACAGGTAAACCTTGGTCTATGTGGTTCCCAAAGCCGCACTCCCAACTGTGCAAGACTAGCTCCAAGTAAGGCCATCAGCTCTCTTGAAATTGTCCTCCGGAGCTGTTTGTGATTTGGTGGTGCTTTGACCTTGTATGATTTTTGTTTGTTTGTTTTCTGTGTCATTTTTATTTCTTGGTAGGACCTTGGGATGGTAAATCACTGGGATTAATTACTGATACCACTAGTGAGATTGCATTGCTCATGTGAATTTGAAAGTGCTGATTTGTAGGAGCATCTTTTAGCTGAAAATTCTTTAAACAAATATTTTCGACTTATGTATTTTAATAATTTTTATGGCTTACGAGCTCATATATTTTTAATTATCGTAGGGCTTTCATTTGTGGATTTTTACAGTTTAACTCCCTGTATTCTTTCTAGCCTCTTATTTATAAAACCTGTGTACTTTGGATTGTCTTGCAGGTGTTGGTGATGTCAGGTCTAGAATCTACTCTTAAGATTGTCTGTCTGTAGGTTGTTTTTCACCATTAGCCCTCATTATTTTAAATGAGTACCCACCCACCTTATGCTCTGTAACCACATGTTTCCAGAGCTGCTCTGGAGATAACATCTTGTAGCTTACTATCCCCCGCCCCCAACTCCTTTTTTACTTCATTCATAAATGTTTTATAGCTGAAGCCCAGAAAGTATGAGGGAAAATACCTATAAAGAGAGGACCTCTCTGGGTGTGTGAAATTCAGAAAAAATTGGAAATATGTTGCTTCTGAATTTGAAGCTTTGAAACGAACTTCATCCTGTGTTTAACATACGTTAGTTTGTAAATAAGGAGTCCCACTAATTGCATTTATAGCTCATAGCAAAACTACCTGTTATGTCTTGTTACTCTGAGGGGAAAAAAAATGAGAGAATTATATATCTGTGTGTGTTAAAAAATTGAAATGCAGAGAATAGTGTGGTATAAATTGTCTCTAATTATGTGTTTTTTGCTGGGGAGGCAATCAATCAGTTTTTCCTGTTAACCGTGATAGTCACCTGAATTCAGGTGTGCCAAGCTTAGAGCAAACGGTACGGAATGTCTCATTTTGTAAAGCAATACATTATTGTTGTCCTTCTTTCTCTTTTTATTGGAATGACTAAAAAGCACCAGAATTGTGTGATATTTTACAGAACCACTGTTTACTTAGATAATTATTTTGCCTTTCAGTTGTGATTTAAAGTTCTGTTGTATTCTTAAGAATGATTTTATTGGGTAAGGCCAAATGTGTTTCTGGGGAGAGTGACTCTGTAGTGTTTTGTTTCATTTTGTTACGACTCAGTAGTTTTTTAATGGCAAACTTATAGTCTTTAAATTTTGTGTTATGGTCAATTTTTCAGAAACATTCCATTAAATTAATCTCATCTGTTTTCATCAGGAGGGTGGGCCCCTTCATGAAAAATCTACAGAAAAAGGTGAATTCAGGATATAATGACAGTATATCATGTCAGACCAGGAAGCCACCCAACCAGTCAGCTCAGCTCCTCAGCTTCCTGATAAGCAAAGGGAGACCCTGGATCATATCGTGGCTGTGGTAGTGCAGGAATCGAGCCTGCTTCTTCTGACCCCAATTTTGGTGCTATTTCTCCAGTATCTGGCTACAGTGTTTATGAAAAACAAAGAGTTTCCTCTCTCCCTGGGCATAATGATCGCTGATTACAGTAGTATTGGAGCCTAGGTTTACACATAATAATTCCTGCCAGGTGTGGTGGCATGCTCCTATATTCCCAGCTACTCGGAAGGCTGAGGCAGGAGGATCCTTTGAGCCTAAGAGTTCAAGACCAGCCTGGGCAACATAGCAAGACCCCATCTCAAAAAACAAAAGAATAATTCCTGGAGAAACATATTAATTTTGTTTTTCTTATGAGTTAGTAGGATTTGAGTTGTTTTCAGTGATATAAAATTTTGAAATATACATGAGTCTGTATGGTCATAAGTAACAACTAAAGTGAAGTTTCTTGTGCTAAGAAATTTATATGGACTTCGGTTCAGTCGCTATAGCTATTTAGTTCCCCGCCCCCTTCACCCCCACCCCACGCACTCAATTGTCAAGCAAAAGGGCTCTTCCAGAGGTTCATTGATGTTTATGCCAAGGTCTTGGGGGCATTATTCCTCCCACTTTTTACACTTGGCAGGACTCAAGGGTTTGCTTTATATCTTGACTACTACTGGAGAGAAGTGGTTAACAGGATTCAAATAATACTTAACAAGCTCAAAGTTTGCCCTTAAGATCCTGGGCTCTGGAATTCACATTTCCTGTGTTGCACCACTTGTTGAATGGTCTTGAGGAGGTTATTTGATCTCAGTTTCCCCATTTGTAAAGTGAGATTTTATGTGCAGTCTTACCATGCTGCAAGCATCCACTGCATGATAGCTGCTGCTGCAGCTCCTGCTGTTTCTGTTGCTGTTACCGTTATTCCCAAGCCAACCAGTTTTCCAGACCTGCCTTAGGAGTGGCTAGTAAGAAGGGATGTGGATTCCATTTCTAAATTTTAGTGAGAGGAAAGATGAGGAGAAAGGACTTACACCTACCACCGTACTGAAGGTGTCACTTCCTTTAAAAGAAAATTTGAGCTGACTGAATTGAAAATATTAATAACACGGCATTATTATTGTTAGCTGACTTTGGTGTGCTTGACTTCTCTCTTCCCTCCTTGTACCAATATGTTTCATCTACTCATGGGAATGTCGCACATGTGAACTTTCATGATCATTTCTAGAGAGGAGAGACTCGAGGGCTCAGCCCATAGAACCTGAAGGAGGCACCTTACCTGACCCGGCGCCTGCTGGGACTTTCCTTAGGAGGCTGTCTTAACCTGTCTTTCACGGTGTTGATAGCCAGTGGAGTGTGGGAGAGAAAGCCAATTCAAAAGGCAGCTGCCAGGAAAGAGGGAAATGGTTAATAAAATACTTTTTAGCCGTTTGAACTAGTTAATTGTGGAGTTATATCACTGAGTGAGTTCTCTCCTTTCTGCTGACACTCTCAGGAGAAACTGGAAATGGACTGCATACCTATCATGTATGCGCTTGTCTCCAGCTTGCATCTGTTCATAAACTAAAAATGAAATCCACTTACAACTATTACCTGGAGGACTTTTAAAGGTTTTGAAGAAAATATGACTACAGTAGGTCCTAGGACAAGCTTTTATTGTCCTTGACAGTGACTCCAGAAGCTACCCTCACTTGCAAATCTATGTATCAAGAGCCAGGGTATTCATTTGTTTATTTTGATCAGATAGCATTTTAAATATCAGAGCACTGAGAAGCCACACTGGCCCACTAGTAAAAGTTTGAGATTTTTTTTTTTTTTTGAGACAGAGTCTCACTCTGTTGTCCCGGCTAGAGTGCCATGGCATGAGCCTAGCTCACAGCAACCTCAAACTCCTGGCCTCAAGGGATCCTCCTGCCTCAGCCTCCCAGGTAGCTGGGACTACAGGCACACACCACCATGCCTGGCTAATTTTTTCTATATATTTTTAGCTGTCCAATTAATTTCTTTCTATTTTTGGTAGAAACAGAGTCTCGCTCTTACTCAGGCTGGTCTTGAACTCCTGAGCTCAAACAATCTTCCCACCTCGGCCTCCCAGAGTGCTAGGATTACAGGCGTGAGCCACCGCGCCTGGCCAGTTTGAGATGTTTTTTCCAAGCATGCTTAAAGGGGGAAAATCTAGGATCTGGATATACTGCTAAATTATAGGACATAATTTATAACAAAAGATTTAGCTTTTCTGTACTTTCTAAGAATTGCATTCTGAAACAAAATTATGAGTATTTCTGCATGTCTTCTATGCTCATTTTTCTTGCTTATCTACAAAATTTCAGCACCTAATCCATTTTCTCTTGGTTTAAATGCTTTAAGCCTAATATAATTTATTTAACAGTGTTCTTTATGTTTTCCAGGGATATCAGCATGAACAACATTACTCAGTTACCAGAAGATGCATTTAAGAACTTTCCTTTCCTAGAAGAGCTGTAAGTATTACTTTGAGAAAATGTACGTGTATATGTTTTTTCCCCCATTCTCTTCGGGAGCTTTTACTGTAGAGATAATCAGTTCTGTTAGGGGACATTCAGATAGCTTAATTTCAGTGGATTTTGTGTGGAAGAAATCATGTCTTGATTTTTTTAAGGAGCATAGTTGCCAGAGTGATTTTTGTAAGCCAGAACTAAAAAACACTACTTCCATGGGACTTTTTTTTTTCTTTTTGCTGCAATTATTATGACCATGAATGCTGCAGTGCCACAAGCTAATTACAGGGTTATCCTTAGATAACAAGGCTGCTGGATAATTACCATTGTTGCCAAGGAGTTGTTATATGGGTAACAGAACCATAAAAAAATTGCATAAGGTGTTTCAGGGTCTCGATGGAACAGACATCAACAGTGAGCCAGCAGGAAACTGAGTGTAGTTCCCCTTGGACATCTGCAAATGACCTTGGGAATGAGGTGAAGGCATGAAACATCGTCCAGGTCTCTAAGAGCACCTTTAAGAAGATTTCTGAGCTTAGTCGGTTGTGGCTCACATTTCCAATTTAACAGTTTGCATTGTGGAAATATTTTTTTCTACTTGTTTAAACCTCCATTTTGTTGTGCTCTCCACATTTTTTTGAAGTCCATAATCAAAATAGTCACTTTTGGATTTAAAGAAATTGGGAACTATATATTTATATTTTGAGAATCCCAGTGAAAAAATAAAAATCAGACTCGAGTCAAGTTAATATAGGCTTTTAAAAGCCAGGCTAATGGATTGTGTAATACATAGAGGTAGGAAAGTGACAGATTGATGCTGAGAACATCAAAGAGATACAGCCCTGAAGGCATCTAAATTCATGTTACAGATTGTGCCATACAGCCCAGTTGTTGAGTATTAGATGCAAGTCAGTGAATGTCTCCTATCTTAGCTCGGCCTCTCCCCTAGAATGAGGAACAGGAGTCAAATAAGATATACAGATTGCGCACTCTGCTTCCGACAGAGTATTGAAATAGCAGTTAAGGGCTTAATAAAGTTAAGGAGAAATTTTTCTTACCGCACTACTTAGTCGAACATAATGCTCCCACAGCCAAAATTGAACAGAGGTTATTTGCCACTTAGAAGTTTGTGAACTGGGTCAAATTACTTAACCTCTCTCTGCTCAGTTTCTTTGTCTATAAGGTACGGATACTAATAATCCCTCCTTCGTAGTATTCTAGAGAAGACAGAATGAATTAATGTATGTTAAATGCTTAGGACAGTGCACGAAACTGAGTGAGTGTTAAATAAATGCTAGGTGTTTATTTTCCTGTTATAAAAGAGCATAAGGGAGAAAAAAGCAGTGGAATGTATGCCAAATGGTATCTTTGGGTAAAAGGATTAAGTGTGTGTTTTATTTTATTTTTGCCTCCTATTTTTTATTCTGTAGTGAACATTAATTATTTTGAAATAGTTATTTTAAGTTAGTATTTTAAATACAGTTAATTGAGTGAACTGTGCATTTGAAGCTTCCACCTCTACCCCCCAATCAAGCCTTAAGATGACTTACCTCTTCTTTTTATTTCACATATCGTTTTAGACTTTAGGATTAGTCTCTCTTTACAGAAGTAATTATGCGATGAAAGGACATTAACGAGTGGTTGTTCAGCCTTTGTATAACCACTGTGGGATGTGTGATGCACCAGGCAGGCAATGGTACATCTCATCCCTGTGCTCTCCAGGGCCATTCTGTGTGGACCACTTTTGTTGGCGCCTGTAATTGCTGGTTATACTTTGAGGGATTTTGCAGTGAAGACCTGGAAGTGGAGTCAGACCTGCTTAATCTGCTTTGTGAAATTCACATCTTAGATTTCTTAAAATCTGAAATGACCAAGGATTTGTCAACCTCATGAATTCTGTCAACCAGGATTTTTTAATTGGAACCAATTGAATTTGACGGCTAGTTCACTGTAGCGAGGTCATGTTCTCTCCATATTCCACTGTCATGGTAATGAAGCCCATCAAATCAAGTCAGTACACCTTCTCCAAATGTTGTATGGGATTTCAAAAATGAATTCAGTTAGGAGAGCTGAGTGTTATTTTTAAAGAACACTTCAAAATAGTCTTTAATACTTTAGTAATACTGTAGGCATTCAAGGGAATTTTCCATGTTAATATAAACACGGTAAAAATCCTATGTTTTTTCTTCATAGAACAATGTAGTTGATTTTGACATTCTAAAATGATGCTGCCACGATTATTGTAATATTTCATAAACAGTGTAACCATTTGTCCGGAAGTCATCTGGAAGTCATTTATAAGTGATTGCGAAGCCAAATGCCCTGAGTAGAAATGATTTGCTGAAGGGTTTTTCCGTGTTAGTTAATGAAGTGCAGTTTACAAGATGTGACTGGGTTTAGCCAGATTGGATATGGTGGTCTAGAATGCTTGGAGTATTGGGTGGAATCACTTTCCAACAACGTGGAAGAAGTGTTTATAGATATTTACACATTCACTTACTCTTTCATCAAACGCTGAATCCTACTCTATGCCAGGTCCTGTGGTGGGTACTAGGGATACAGACACAACCATGGCCCTGGTTTCAGGGTTGACAGACACTCTAGAGCTGAGCTGTCCGGTACTCTAGCTTCTAGACACAGGTGGCTATTTAAATTTAGATTTAAAATAATTAAAATTAAATAAAATTAAAAATTCAGTTCCTTAGTTGAACTAGCCACATTTTAAGAGTGCAATAGCTGCATGTGGCCAGTGGGTACTGTATTACACAGTGCAGATATAGATCATTTCCATCATTGCAGAAAGTTCTATTGTACAATGTTGACCTAGAGGGAGAGACGAAACTATTAGATCATTTGCTATGAAATGTCCAATTTCGAATCAAAAGTTTAGTTTATTATATCTCAAACAAGAAGCGGTACAATCAAAGTACGAGCCTAAACTATCGACACAGTTTTGCCATCTTAAGGGTTGCTTGTTTATGCCAGTAGCAAAGAAGCCTAGAGAGCGAGTGGAGATGAAATCGCAAAAGGCCTTTTCCACACCTTGTTGAGAATGGAATATTTTTCCTTGCAAGAAGTGGTCCAAAGTCTGGGAGAAGTGGTAGTCAGTTGGTGCAAGGTCCAGTGAATATGGTGGATGACAGAGTTTCCAAGTCCAGCCTCTGTAGTTTGAGCAGTGTTGTTTGTGCGACATATGGTCAAATGTTGTCTTGCAAGAGGGTTGGCCTGTCTCTATTGATCAATCTCGGCTGCTTAATCACAAGCGTCCTCATGACTTCATCCAACTGGTTGCAGTAGATATCCGCGGTAATCAATTGACCAGGTTTCATAAAACTGCAGTGGATAATACCAGTGCTAGACCGCCAAATAGACACCTTTAAATTTTGACAAATATTCAGTTTTGAACTGTGTTTTGACACTTCATCTTTATCCAACCATTGTGTCCAACACTTGAGGTTGTCAAAAAGAATCAGTTTTTCATCACACATAATAATATGGTATAGAAATGATTTGCCTTTATGTCGTGACAGCAAAGAAAGGCAAGCTTCTAGATGACTTCTCTTCTGACGCTTGTTTAATTCATGCAGTACCCATCTATCCAGCTTCTTTACCTTGTCATTTGTTTCAAATGGTCCAATATTGTTGTTGGAATAGTAACATCAAACCTCGCTGCTAATTCACACCTAGGTTAAGATGGATTTGTTTCCACTACAGCTTTCGGCTCATCATTATCCACCTTGGTGTCAGGTCACCCACAGGGCTCATTTTCAAGATTAAAATCACCAGAATAGAACTTCTCAAACCATCGATGTCCTGTGTGTTCATTAGCCACATCCTTCCCAAACACTTAGTTGATATTTTGAGCCGTCTGCACAGCATTGGTTCCATGATGGAATTTGTATTCGAAAATAATGTGAATTGTTCACTTATACCTGGTTTCACAAAAATTGCTCTTAAAAAAACTTTGAAAGGTAATCACAAGCCAAACCATGAGTTGAAAGAATGAGGATGTACCTTCACGATAAAGATGAAACAACAAGTGTCAGAGTGAAATGTCAGATATCAACTGTCAAACTTAGTACTTAAGGAAATTGGACATTTCATACTTAATAACCTATAATAATGGATGTGTCATAGTGAAGAAGCTCGCGCGGAGAGCAGAAGCCTAAATGAAGGCAGTACATTTACTTAAGACTGTAGGATTTGGGAAAGGATTCCCAGAATATCTTCCTGAGTCTTGAAGGACACATAGGAAGGAGTTAGCCAGTTGAGGGTAGGTCGTGAGGGTACTCCAGGAAGAACTTCAGAGCACGTGCGAAGGCCCAGAGGTAGAAATCTCAGAAGTTTAACAACACACGAAGGGGCTTGTTACAAGATTGAAGCTTAAATATAGAAAAAATCAGGAGATGAGGCCAGATCATGAAATCTTTTTAAGATAAAGAGTTATACTTTATTCTGAAGAACTTTAATTTGATATGAGGATGAGTGATGGGGGAAGAGACCAGGATTTTTGCTCTGGATAACTGGATGCCATTTGCTGAGACTAGGAACACAGCCAACCTGTTGGGGGCCTGAAGGGTTCAATTTTATAAAGATGTGATGGTAAATAGCATGAGCTTTACAATGTACACAAATTTATTCCCATAACTCTGTAAGGAAGTCAGTCTCACGGAAGTAGAAGCTGAGCTGAAGAGGTTAAGGGCTTCGTTCAAGTTCGTGGACCTGGTATGTTGTATTGCTGGGACTTGAAGTCAGGCCTCTAGAGTCCTGTTCTTTCTGAAACACTATAAGATGTGATATATATTTATTTTCAGGGAAATATCCCATCCAACTTTTTCAGTGAAATGTACTTTAGGTGCTAAACAGTTGTTTTATTTTTACATTTAACCTACTTTTGAAAGTTTTGTAGCTTTTAAACATTGTTACCCAGTGATTCCACTACTCACCCCTTTGAGAATACAAAAACATGGGTTCTGGCCCTAAATTCAATACATGCAAGGTTCTGAAATCTTGGAAAAGTCTTGATTGTTCTTATACTTTTCCTAGTCTTTGAAATGGGACTTTTCACAGAACTCTACTATAAAGGAAAAATAGATTAATTTATGTAAAAGTGTTTTGTGACCATAAAGTGGTATGTTCGTGTGAAATGAGGTAAATTTTACTAATCATTTTAAACATTACTGTATTTCTTTTTCTTGAAGTTTTTGTAGGAGAGGCGGCTTTGTTAGAGGATAGGAGTTGGAGTAGGCCAATATGGGTTTCTGTCAGCAATGTAAAAGGAAAGCCAGAATTTTTAGAAAACATTTAGCATTGACAGGACCTGTTGCCTGATGTAATATTGCCACAAATGTTTTTGGTTCTCCTTTAGACTTGTCAGGGCACTGGTAGCCATTTGGGGAATGGCTGAGATTTGAAGTTGTGAAAATGATTTAGTTAGAAACAGCAGAAGGAATATGCAACTACTTTTCCGTAGGCTATCCCTGAAAAATCTCTGCGGCTGTTACTTTGATGTGGCAACAACAGTAGAAGCCATTGCCAGCTTTGGCAGGTGGACAATTATTGTCTAAAACATACTATATGACTAGGACAATTCCATTTGTTTCGAAACATAATTTGACTTTGGAAAGCTTTGCAATGCTAAAGTGAAACTTAGGTCTCTGAGTACTAGTTGAAGATTGTCATTTCGTTTCATCTGTGTGACAATTCTGACTGGAGGTACTGCTTTACAAAAGAGGACTAGCAAATAATTTGAACAAGGAGATCTCAAATCAAATAAAAACAGGGGTGGGTCAAAATTAAATAGTTTTAAATAGTTGAATTATATATATAGGCATATATAATATGTATATATCATTCTGCTATTCAATCGACGTATATAATTCAATCCGTATCTGTGTATATATAATATATGATATTCTATACCAAAATAATTTCAGACTTTTAAAAGCTTGCAAGCATAATTTTTCATATACACTTCACTGAGATTCCCTAAACGTTAACATTCATTCTCTTTCTTGCTGTCTCTCCGTATACACACATAATATATGTAATTTTTTTCTGAACCATTTGAGAGTAAGTTGCAGACAAATCTTTACATATTGCAGTGTTTATTCCAGAAACACAAGGCTATTATCTTAATAACCACAGTACAATCATCAAACTCAGAAAACTAGCTTCCATACATATTATCATCTGATCTGTAATTCTTATTCAAATTTCAACAGCTGTCCCACCGATATCCTTTAGAGCAAAAGAAAAAAAAATCTTGTATATAATCCAGAATCACAGATTGTATCTGATTCCTGTGTCTCAATAATTCATTTTAAATTTTTAAAACTATTTTTTCATGGTCTACCTGAGCTAATGCTAAAAACTTAATTATGTGCCCAAAACTTAGTACATACTACCTGATTTAATGCTCACAAGGCCCCTATGAAGAATTTATTATTACTGAATTACAGATAATGACATAGAGGCTTTAGAAAGGTGGAAAACCTTGCTGTGGTCATATAGTAAATTGTGGATCCAGGAAATGAATCTTTGTTAATCTGATTCAGGTCATTCCTCTTAATCTCTAAACTATAATGTTTCCTTGAAAGGCACAGAATTGGAGGGAAGGTAAAGGAGCCATCCACTTCACTGTCACCTGCAGCTCTAAGTAGGTCTACAGCCATCAAAGGTGATTGGCTGCCCAGTATTTCCCATAGTAAGTTCACTGAACACATTTGTTAACAAGCAATTCTTCCTAAATAAGATGTTCTTGTTTAGCCGTACCCTTTTACAGATGAGACTATCAAGACCTACTAGCAGTTAAGTGGCTTGCCCAGAGTAACATAGTGTGTAACTGAGCCAGAATTAGACCTACAGGGTTCCATGCCATTTCTAAATATCCTATCAACTTTTATGTCTCTGAGATATAGATGTAGTCTTGAATAATCTTACTGGGTTGTTTAGAGCTATAGAAAGTAGCTATTGTTCTCTAAGAAGGGATTTCCTTTGCTTCCAAACTAAAGTTTGACTCACTTAAAATTTACTCCCTTGATGAAACCTTCTCAGATAAGCTCTATTGACTGCAGCAATTTCCCAGAAAAAGCAGAATAGTTCCTCAATTGCTCTGGTGATGTTTGACAGTTAAAAAAAAAATTCTTTGGAAGCGTTCTCTTGTTCCACTTTGTAGCTTTCTGGTAGGATGACTTGGGAGCAAAGATCACCACCACCCTTATTATTGGGAAGTACATAGCGAGCTCATAGAGGAGTGTTGCTTGTTTTATTCCTGTCATTCTCTGGAATGTGTCATTTGGGGAACTTTCAGATTAGAAAGTAAGGGTAAAAAGAGAAAAATGGGAAGGGAGCTTGTACTAATCGGGATCTACTATGTGCTGGATAGGCATTCCTAGAACATTGTTTTGTTTTAACTCATAAAACTGTGTGAGCTGTATTTATTCCCATTTTACTGATGGAGGAGGCTGAGTTTTTCCTCAGAGAGATTAAGTGACTTGCCCAGAGTTACGTGGCTCATAAGTAAGGGAGCCTGGTGTCAATCTCAAGTCTGATTCTGCCCTTGCAGATTAGGAGAGGGTGAGGAAAGACTTACTAGACAAGTTGTTAATTCAACAGACTCTTGTTAGGTAAAGCACTGTGTTCAGTGCTGAATTAAATGGGATTCTTGCTTTCAAGGGAGGGGAACGGTGTACCCGAGTGATGGGAGTTTAAACGAGAAGGGAAATTACTTTTAGCAAGAGAAATTGATGGTATTTCTGGAGAGCCTTGAGGGATGGAAGGAGTTATTCACGAGGGAGATGTGCAAAGATGTGCAAAGAGCATGAGCAAAAGGGAGGAGACAGACTGGGATAGGTAGTGAAAATGTTTGGTTTCCTGAATTCCTGAAAGGAAGTTATGGGATAGAAACCTAGAAAGGAGTTGGGGGCCAGACTGAGGACCTTTCTTGGCAGACTAATAGAGTTTGAACTCTTGAGTGACCATGGAAATTTTTCAAACTAGGGAATGACTTGATCAGACATGATCCTTCAATAGTTGTAGTCCCATAGCAGAGAGTTTGGAATGGAGAGAGGTCAGGAAGACAAATGAACATGCAGATGGGGCAGTAGTCCAGGTAAGAATTATGAGAATCTGAATTAGGGCACAGGAGAGGCAGGGAGAGGGAAAAAGGAAGCTATGCAAAAGAAATTATGGAAACAGAATCAAGAGGATGTCTTGGCTGGGATCATCGGGGTGATATCAGTAGCACTTAATTTCAAAATTAATAGGAATCTGGTGGTGCTTTGACAGAGACAATACAGGGAAATAAATTGTTTCAGAAGAGAAGTTATTAAATGCAATTTTAAATATACATATTGAGTTCAGGTGGGATTTAGGTGGGGGCATCTGGAAACAAAGGCATGGAGTCCAGAGTAGAGATCGATGGATATAGATTACAGAATGGAGCGTCATGGGTATAGATTTGGGAATCTTTTATTTCGAGGTGATTACTGGAAACATTAGATTGAAAGAGCTTAGAGTAGAAGAAAAGGGAAGAAGGCCAAAGACAACTCCTTGGGAAACACTTGAGTCAGGGTGTGGGAGAAGACTGAGCGCCAGAGGACCAGGAGAACTAGGGCAGAACCATGCCCCAGGAGCTGTGGGAGGAGAGGTTTTTCACAGAGAAGTGAGGGATCAATAGGGATGTGCTGGAGAGAGATGCCTGTGGCCAGATGGTGAGAAAAGGCCTTGACTTCTTTAAGTAGTTTGAGAATCGCTTCAGGCGGGTGGTGAGAGTGACTTTTGAGTAAAGAAGATCATCAGGAAGCAGTCAGTTAGGGACTCCTAGTGGGTGGTTTTTGGTTTGTGCAGAGTGTATAAAGCTTGGACTATGTACTGTATTTGACAGGAGTCCAGGGTTTAAGAGACAGAAACCCAGCTAAGGCATAAAAGAGGATTTATTGTTTCATGTAGAACTAGAAAGTCCAGAGGTGGAATTGGCTTCAGATCATACTGGATCTCAGGGCTTAAAAATTATAAGAGTGTTCTCGTGCTCTCCATTTCTTAGCTTTGATCGTCTCTACTTTTGTGTTCTGGCTTCGTTCTTTCCTGTTGCGAATAGCCTGTCTTCATATTGTGGGAAATATAACCTTCAGTAGTACATCTCTGCATCTTGACACCCAGAGTGAACATCTAAAGTGTTCCTCACTGCTTTCAGCAGGAAACTCCTAGGTGGACTCTGATTGGCCAGACTTGTCTCATTTGCCTGTCCTTGAACCTCTCTCTCTGTTTAAGTGCAACCAGGGTCATGGACTCATCCCCAAAAGGACTATTTAGAGTGGAGAAGTTCCCCAAAGGAAGCAGAAGAAAGGAGGAAGGAAGACATGCTGGGGAGAAAGAAACCATAGTTACCACAGCCCATTAGAATCTAGTGACTAGGCATACTGCGAGAAATGTTTTGTTTAATTGGGTCAGTCTGAAATGAACAAAGGGTTGCTGAAGCATAATGAGGTCCCGGTTAAAGTCTAGAGAATATAAATTTGTAGTAGAACCAACTAGACCTTTAACTTTGTCTTATCGTGCTTAGCAGCCCAGGAATGGAGGTGATGTACTCAGAATTTGGATTTGATGGATCAGGATTTCACAGGGGACTAAGGGAAATCAAGCAGGAAAATCAAGCAGTTCATTATTAAAGTGTTGGATATGGGGTTCAGGAAGCGTAGAGGGGCAAATGAAACCACAGTTTGCTGGTTCATTTATGTATTTTAATCAAAGCTGATTATTTCTTCTTTGGCTAAATATAGTAGTGACTACAAGTAAATGAAAATATATTTGATTTTCTACTGGCAGGATTAAATTTTCCAGCAAGAAAATAGGCTAAGTCATTTCTTTCATGTATTGCCTGCTCTTAGTCAAGCCATGCTTATACAACAAAATATCACATGCTTTCGTATTAATAGAATCTTTGACTTAGAATTTGTTCATCATATTCCCCTGTTCGTTACCTGTTATTTGGACTATACAAATACTTCGAAGATCATTTGAAGATACTGGAAATATTTGTATCACAGATGCCCTTGGCTTCACCCTTGTGCCTAAGAAAAATGATCATAAATTGTAAAAATGCTTAATAAAAACTAGACTTTTTAAAAAATATATAAAATTGGTGAATACTCAATTTTTAAAATCTGGATGTATAGAAAGATATAGAGAAGAGAGGAAGAATAATCACCCATTATTTTACCACTGAGAAATAACAATGGTTAATATTTTGTTGTATATCCTTCCAGACTTTTCTCTGAGTATATGTATGCAATTTCTTTTTAAAAAATAGAGTTTTACTAGACATACCATTTATACTGTATTTGTCATAATATTTCCACATAATACATCTTGTTTTTTATCATTAAATGAATACATAGTATTTTATTGTTTAGATGCTTCACATTTTACGCAGTCAATCTCTTACTGATCAAATGCTTACTCTTTGTTATTATGAACAGCAATTTTAGAAACATTCTTATCCTACCTAGTCTTTGTGTATTTAATGTACTGTCTTTCATTGTGCCTTTACTATTGCCTGATGTACTGAATTTAGCTCTTTTCCTAACTTCCTGTATTATAATGAGATTTGACTATAATGGAAAACTCCAAATAACAGTGGCTTTAAACACGTAAGGCTTTATTTTATTTACATATATATGAAATCTTCAGCCCGGTGACCTGGAGTTACAATGGTGCATCACAAAGTTAGCAGAGATGTAGGGCCTGATATTCTGATCTGCATTTCTTTGTGTATAGCTTCCATGTCAAGGTCACAAAATGACTGCTGGAGCTGCAGTCAACAAGACCCAATCCTCAGCAGTAGGAATATTGAAGTAGGGAATAAAAAGAGGGATATTTTCCAGTAACCAGCTTCCTTTAAGAAGCCATCTTGAACATACCATACGGTACTTATTCTCACATCTCATTGGGTAGAACTTAATCACATGGGTGCACTTAACAACAGGATGCTGGGAAATAGGCCCTTTGAAATGGGCATATTGTTGACTAAAATTAGGGTTCTATTACTAGGTAAGAAAGGAAGAATGGTTATTGGTTAGGCAATTAGTTAAGATACTTTTGGCTGCAAGTAACAAAACTCAATTCAAAGCATCTTAACTAGTAGGGAAATGTATTACCTCATATAACAAGGTGATGGAACTGTTCCAGGGTTGATTAATAGAGTTGCTAAGCCGTGTCATCAAGAACCCAGGTTCTCTCCTACTTCCTAGTTTGCTCTCCCCAGTTAGGGCTGTCCCATGGCTGTTGTCACTCTGCATAGAATATTCAAACAGGATGACATCCAGAAGGAGAAGAAAGTCATCCTTCTAATGTCTCCCCATTGAGGAGGAAAGCTATCTTTCCTAGAAACCTCCGGCAGACTTCCTCTCACTTCGTTGACCAGAGCTGGGGTCAAGGTCTACTCCCAAACCAATTACCGGAATGGGAACAACATGGTGGGTTAAGGCCAATTGGAATTTACTCACAGAGCTGAGTCATGTGAAGCAGGGAATAATATTTGAACAAATACGGCTCTATCAGCAAAGCGTGAATGGGTGTTAGGTAGGCAGCCGACAGTGGCTGCCACAGTTCCTCTCTATACTATTCACATTTTTACCCATTTTGTACAGCCCATTTTGAGCCCTTTCTACCATATGAAGCCTTCTTTGGTCTTTTTTTCCCAAACCCCTCTTGCACTCTCTCTAGTCCTCACCGCTTAGCACTGGATCGTATGTCTTGTTATTTTGTGCTCCAGGCGTGTCAGTGTGTACTTGTCTCCTCGACTCCATTGACTTCTCTCTAAGGAAGGGCAGGGCCTGTTGTCACATTTCTATATGACCTTTGCTGATAATAGCCCTATTTTTGAAGTCGAAATTGAGGAAAGACTTAAGACAAATGATTTCTTCTCATTTTAAATATATTGATATAGGAAACCTTATCAGTTTATATAAATTTCATTGGAATTTTTGATTACTGAACTGTTCTTATTTTAAAAAAAAGAAGTGAGAAATGTGCTGGGATTACTCAGTACCTCCTTTGCCATACCTGTGGTACTTGGCCTGTAGTAGATGCTCAATAAATTCTTGTTGGTTGATGTTAGCTGTAAATTTTTTTAAAAGCTGCAACATTATTTCCTCCCATGGGTGGATATTGCATGTGTTTATTGCCAGAGGATAAATGACTAGGTTGTCAGGATAACTTTGCTCAGGAAACATAACTATTGCCAGGGTTTTTTATTGATTTACCTGTAAAATAAAGTTTTCTGTGGGTTACTATTAGAAGAAGTAGGAGACACAAAGGCCAGTTTGGTGCAGGTAGAACTTAAAATTTCTTTGAATTGAATAAAGGTCTTTAATATGTAAAAAAGTTCTAGATGGCCTGTAGACCAGACCAGGTTTTAGTAGGGACATATTTTTTGTTAAGCATTGCTACTTAGTTTTTCTGTATTTAAATAAAAATATATAATATGAAATACTATATATGAAATTTTCCCTTCTTTGTGAAGGAAGACTACCTTAAAAACCTTGGGAATTTCCATGACATATATATATAAGTGTTCTTAAAACATACCCAATTTTCACATACACTTTCATATTAGTTATGTGAAGATGCAAAAGTCTTCCCTAGTATGTGAAGAAATAAGGTAATTAAGACATTGTTAGTTGACTTAGGACCACTCTGATATGCTATATCAGGTGAGATTTAATCCTGATAGGAAGAATATCCAAGGTGAACTATAAAGGATGCTATCAAATTGTTAGCCCTCTTTATTCACTAAGAAAGTAAAACATACTTTGGTCCTTTTAAAGTCAATGGTAGAAAATAACACAAAACATTGTTCTATTTCTAGGATTTGTATTAGTTTATTTACATTGTTTTGCTTCTAGGATTTACATTATTTAGCTGTGCTGCAGGACCTTGGGTAAGACATGTAGGAAACAGAGGCTCACGTTCCTCATCTGTTTAAAAAAAAAAAAAGAAACAAAAAGCCAGCAGAGTGAGTGTTTTTAAGGGCCAATAGGTTGAGTATCCCTTATTTGAAATGCTTGGGAGTCGAAGTGTTTTGAATTTTAGATTTTTTAAATTTTGGAATATTTACATTTCAAATCTGAAATTTGAAATGCTCCAATGAGCATTTCCTTTGAGTGTCATGTTGGTCCTCAAAAAGCTTCAAATTTTGGAGCATTTTAGATTTCAGATTTTTGAATTAGGAATGCTCAACCTGTTTTCATTAGTAGAATAATGAAAACAAGAAGTGCTATACAAATGTTAGCTTTTTATTATATATATGGATACCAAATGACCCTAAAAGGAACTGGTATACTTCATTTAGTCTTTATTTCTCACAGGAACCAACATAGTTCTGAGCACATAGTCAGGCCTTAGCATATCAATAAATATATGGCTCAACACTTTTAATAGAAGTATGTAGTAGTATTGTGTCTGTTGTTCTTTAAAACAGTTGCCAAAACTTTGGATCCTGCTGATTTCAAATTATATTTAATAGCACTGTCACTCAGCCTCCTGTTAAATGCTCTCCTGTGGCCATACTTGGCCTGGTCAGTTGTGCACTAGAAATGCCTTCTCTGAAGGCGGTGTCATGGGCTGCTGGTGGTGTCTGTTATACTTTGCAGGAGGCATGACACTGTGGTGATCCACTCGAGGGAATTTAATTGCATCCCAGGAGAGGCAGCCTGGATATGTTTGGGTACAACCTGTGATACTTCCTATGCATGGCTTCAAAAGTAGGTGAAGAAAGAAAAGGTGAGGGAGGGGAGAAGACATTGCTGAAGGGTAAGTAAATGTTGATCAGAAGGGAAGGGTGGTGCTCAAAGTCCTTTTGAGTCAGGACTTGACCATAGCAGGACTCTGGGTAGGAAGGTAGGCACGGGGATGGTTGGGAGGCTACAGGCAGTCTCCTCTGGCTTTGTCACCTACGCGCCAACCTCTCCACAATGTGATAGAGAAATCGCCACTGGTGAAGCTCTCTGTTATTTGTGTGCAAAGCGTGTTTCATGCCTTGCTGCCGCAGTTGCCGTGGCCTCCCTCTGCTTTCTCCGCCCCAAGGCTTTTCACAACAGCTGCTGGAAGCTACTGAACCCTCATCTGCCCTCCCCCCAGCTCAGGACATATGTCTAGTCAGTGTATATATTGTATTCCCTACTCTGCTAATTCTTGGCTAGGATTCCAGCCAAATGGCTCCAATGAAATTTCTGTAGTAGACCAGAAGAAACCCAAGTCCAGGCCTTTCTCTGAGAAATAACACCGATTGGTTTAGTCTTTATTTCACACTTGCCTCTCTTGTTTCTTTAAGTTTCTCCCCAAGTGAGGAAATCCCAGTCTAGTTCAGTGCATTTCATGAAGGTATTAACTCCCTGGCCCAGATTATCTTCTGAAATGGGGCCTTCTCATTCACATACACTATTGACAGTGTCCCATATTTAACCAGCTCTATTCCTGCTTTCTCCCTGCTGGCAGGGGCAGCAGATAGAAAAGTTCAGGTAGTAAGTATACGCATTAAGAATAGGGGATATAATTGAAAACTCTTGCTTTTCAAAAAGCTTCCCCTTGAAGGAGCCCCTAATGTGAATTCATGGTCCTTATGAATAGTAAATGAACACAAAACAGATTCATAAAGACATTACACACTGAACTACTTGTATCCCCTTTCCTGGAATGGTTCCAAATCCAGTGGGCGAGCGGAAGTCTAGTAGATTGCTATTTCCCTGTGTCTCTCCAGTCTCAGGCTTTGCTCTCTTTGCTTCTGGGACTGTTACAGCAAGCAGAATAAATAGGAGTTGACTTGAGGTAAACTGGGTCCCCATTTGAAGTCCCGCTAAACTTGTTTTAATTCCGTGTGATCATATGTACAACACAGAGTGTGTTGAGATACTACCGTTGACCAATGGCCTGGCATTCCCATGTTTAAAGTCCTTCTCCACCCTTCCTTAAGAAAATATACTCCCAGCCTATATTGAGAAAGAAAATTGTTGCCCTGGCATTTGATTCTTTGAAATCTAGCTAAAGGGTACTTTCCTATTAGGAGAGTGAGTGGGGGAGTGAGGAAGTAGAAATGAAATAAGAGGAGAAAATATGCAGAAAAGGGAAGATAATCAGAAAGCTTTCCCACTCTTTAAGTAGTAGTATTACCTTTTTGAATCCACAATCTTATACTGGGCTTCGTTGAAACATTATAGCAAATACCAACTGTCCGGTATGAATATATGTAAGGTCTCATGCAAGGGGATATAGAATGAATGTGACCTAGTCCCTGCCCTTAAGGGATACATAATACCACTGAAGGAGATGAGAGAAGTACATGGTAAGCAGAGGCAAGTAAGACCCAATGAGAAAGCTTCGTCTAAGGTACCTGTGGAATCAAAGGAAGCTGACAGCATAATGGTTTCGTGTTGGAGGTAGTCCTCAACTTGGACAACCTGGACGCGGTGTCAGTTGGCAGAAGCAGGAGTGGAGGTGTTCAGGCGAAAGGCATGGTGCGAGCAGAGAGTCAGAGGCGGAAGAGCATGGCGTTTCTGGATGCAATAACGGTGCTCAGTTGTAGGAGACGAGGAACATGGGGATAAGGTGGGAAAGGAGGATAGGGTCATTTTGAAAGTTCAGCTAATTCAGCAGGGGCAAAAGAGCCTTCAGGACAACGCTCAGAGTTGTGCTTTATAAGATTTAGAGCTCACAGTATTATAATTAAGTGGTTTGAGGCAGGAGCCTTGTGGAAGTTCATGGCAATAATCCAGGAGGAAAAAACCAGGGCCTAAACTGAAGTGGCAGCAGGAAGAGTAAAAGAGTGGATGGGTTGAAACCTTGCAGAGTCGCGCTCTCTGTGGTCTGTGGAGACAGAACACAGAGTGGATGAGCAGTGATGCCTGGGACTGCCCGCCTTTCTGTGGCAGAAAGTCATCCCACGTTCACCCTTCTGTTCTCACCCCAGTGAGTTTTTTTTCTTTAGGATTTCATAGCCATTAGAGGAAGAGTAAAACATACTGACTGTGACAGAAAAGAAAAATATAAATATCATCATTTGACAAATTAAAAAAGGTTTCCGGGGCCAGCCAATAAATAGGTCTTCAAGTAGTGAGAAGCTAAGAAAACTGTTGGCTGTGGCACAAAAGTGCAAACCTGGGCACGGATTGGGAAGTGGTTGGTTGCTAATAGAGGGCCATTGGTGACAAATTCTTCCTCAGCATCAGCTGCCTCTTTTTCCCTGGGAGTTGCTAGAAAAAAAGCGCAACAGTGAATGCTCTTTATCTTAAGTGGCATCCCAGTGAGTTTAGGGCATGCCCTACCATTGTGCACTTGGATCCCATCCTTAGCCCCTTCCCACTGGTCATCTTTGGCTGTGGAAAGGATGGCACTGTCAGTCTGTTAGAAATTTCTCCATAATTACAGTTCCGAGCTCCTAATGCATAGTTGCTCCTCATTAGCTTTGGTTTGCTGGGTGAGAGCTATGGATATTTAAGGCTATTAACTTGCCCAGGTCCACTCTGCCCCGCCTCTCCTCTCTGGGCATTATTTCCTAACCTCTTGGGGACACACCAGAGGCATCCTGGGCGCAGGAGGCAGTGGATAAGCATTGCAGCCAGCCCGTTGCAGTCAGCCTGGCAAGAACCGGGATGCTGGCTCTTCCGCTTACCAGCTGTGTGACTCATGCCAAGTCACCTAACCTCTCAGGGCCTGGGAGAAGCAGGGCCATCGTCTGAGAAGATTGAAATGAAAGAACGTCTGATTCTTTCATACCATTGATCATTATCACGGTGCTTTTAACTACCGTGGACTCAGTTTTTTTCTTCCAAAGATTTTGGGACCTTGTCCCTGACCCTGCTATTTATTTAGTTTGCTCTTTTCTGGATCTGAGCTTTCAGACATGAAGCATCCGTAAAGTTTACTCTGAGAAGTACTAGCTTATGAAATAAGCAAAATGTGAAGATGTTTTGGAAGGTGCAATTGCTGAAGCTGCAGACCCTTTCCCAAGCTGTTGTGCTTGTTATTCATTAAGCAGCTTGGTAAACGTAGGTAGCTGTGTTCCTGAGGGCTCCACATGATATGTTTACTCTAATAAGAGACTAAGTAATCAGAGTGGTGTGTCCTCTTGCACTGCATTATCACCATCCACCACACACTAGTAGTGTTTATTTCTCCAGATAGTTGGCTTGTATTTCAGGATAAGCCTCATGCAGAGAGCTCATTTTGTCATTTATATTGATGATAAGTAGAGGAGAAAGAGAATGCTTTTTGAAGTTAGGTTACTCTAGTTTTCCCATGGTTTATAAAGGGGCAGAGATTTGGGAAAAGGAAGCAAATATTCTAGCTAATGTGGTTAAACACTCTTTTCTGTTGATAAGATAACCAGGTGTTCTGCATTTTGCTACTTTATAAAATACTCTTTTTCATGAGCTCAGCATAATAGCTTTAACTCCTCAAGGAAAGCCTGTAAATACAAGGACATTCACAACTAATATGAGAGATAAAAGAATGAGAATGCAGTAACAGCCTTGATCTTGTTTATAGTGTTTCTTTTTTGGCGAACTCTAACTTTTTAACACTGGTCATTTAGACAACCAGGAAGAGCAGTCCCAGTCACAAGACTTTTTAAAGCACTGGGGAGAGGTGGCTACTGACTCTTATGGCCCTGGCGGTGCAATTTGATCTTTTAAAATGGGACCTTTTAAACACTTTATATTACAGCTATGAGTATGATCAGTTCAATTTAATGAGTGAGCCTGGGGTGTAGGGAGCTCTTTGGGATTGCTTGTGCCAAGCTCACACTAAAGTAGACTACAGGATGCTGTGGGGTTGAAATGGTGAGCAGTTTTGAGGAGGAACTTCTGAGAAAGCATTTCCGGCTAGTGACTTGGTTGGCATGTTGGTGGGTGGTAACAGAAGTTATGAGATGCATGCCCTTGTTCTTGAAAGCACACGTACTTGGCCTTCAAGACTAATATGCAAGAAACAACCAATAGAAGGTAACCGATGAACTCGTTTAATTATGAGTCTAACTGTTCTTGCATAGGGCATGTTTATAAGAACTAAAGCTTTCAAGGGAAATAGCACTGCAGTTGGGTATTTAAGGGGTGAAAACGAGGTTGCTAGGTAAAGCGTTTAAAAGATGTAGTGGTAAAGCTGACTAGTCTAGAACCAAGAAGATTTGCCAAGGAGAACTATTTTTAAATGGAAGCACTGAAAAGGCCTTAAAACCATCTTCTTCAATCCCTTGTTTTACATATAGTGCACCCCTGGGAAGTGAAAGACCATGAGGCTGATGGCACAAAGTAAACTATTGTGAGCCTGGATTATGGGAAGCTTCGAAAGGCTTGCAGTGTAGAGCTTAGGTGCTAGAGTGCCTTGTGAAAAGCAAACTGCATGGCCAGAGGGAGTTTTAGGAAGAATTTAGTTTAGGGGCATGAACCCTGTGTTACACTTACGGTGTTGCCTGGGAATCCAGCATTATTATTTGTGCCATTAAAGGAATAATTCTATATACTCACCCTTTGGTTTCTGAGTCCTCTGGCTGTTTTGCTCTCCTCTAGCCTTCCTGCCCTCCGTCATCAGTACTCACATCTGTCTGTGTTGCTAGTTAAGGATCAAGTACTACCCTTCCCAGGGCCATTTGCATTTTAATTGGGACACATCGTCGAGATAAAATAATGCATCTAATAGAGTTTCAGGCTACGATGACTTCAAATTTTAAGGCCCGGGTGAAGGATCCTTCCTTGTGTCCCTAAAATCAGGGCGTGTGTAGGGAGAGGATATTGTGTGTCTGGCACTTCGTGGGCACTCCTGTTTGTTTATGAATGAATGAAACTTTTTGGTGAATGAACGAATTGGTGAATGAGGCTTAGGGGTGCAGGGTTCTTAAAAAACAGAAAAGACAGTGGAAATAAACCCTTTAAAGGAGGGATTATTAATGTTAAGTTTTATAAATTTTAAATTATAAATTTTAAAAGGAGGACTAGGTGATTGGTCCCAAGACATAAGGTGGGGGGGGAGAGCATTCAAAAGAAAAAAAATCATAGTTCTACAGTCTAGCTGCTTAGGGAATATTGCTGACAGAACCAGGAACCTGGGAGTCCTGTGTTTGATCACGTGGACGCACAACTGTCATTTTTGACTAGATATTTGAAAAGCTTCCTTCACTTCGTGTGACTACAAGTAAGGTACGTGAGACCCAGTCCTACTTTCTGCTTCTTCTCCCTAATGTCTCCTGTTCAACCTTTCCTTCCATTTTTCTGTGCCCAGGACTCGGTATGAATTGTGTGCTCAGATTTCCTACAAAAGCACCCAGAGGATTCATATCTTTTCCTTATTTCACCCTTACTCCCACTTAAATTTTTCACTTCAAAACTTCTTCAGGAAAATGCTTACTTTGAAAAAAATATATAGGCCGTTGTTTGGAAAGTTATGTTTGCAATGACTCTTACTTTTGGCCTCTCTTTTGCATGGCTGTGCTGCCCTTGGTTATGCAGAGATAACAAACTGACTTGCTTCCCAAAGGCATTCTTCCTTGACGGACTGGTTTGCTCTGAGCTGTATAAACACTCTTGCCTGCTGACCAGTAGTCTGTATTTATGAGGTCCTTAGAAAACACTGCAAGCTGCAGAGAGTGACCATGAATAGCAAACTTAATTTGGTTTAATGTGTTTTTGCTTGCTTGACCTCACCAGAATAAAAATGTGCCTGCTTAAATTATTGTATTGTGACTCAAAAAAAAAAAAAATTCTGGAGACATTTATCTCATTGGAAGAATATGGGGATCATTTTAGCAAAGGTTTAAGTCCACGTTTAATGACAGATAGACTTGAGAAATGTTTAACATAGAGCTTTAATTGCAGATTAGATTATTGTAAGTTCTGAATTTTAAGCCTGAATTACTGTTTTTTTTCTCTTGCTACTTTTTTTTTTTTTCTAGACAATTGGCTGGCAACGACCTTTCTTTTATCCACCCAAAGGCCTTGTCTGGGTTGAAAGAACTCAAAGTTCTGTAAGTAATGCAATTTTAGAGTTTCACAGCTGGCTGTGTATTTTCTTTCTGCATAGTCAACATGCTTGGAACTAGGTTAACACAGTTTCTTTTAGTTCAGGATTAAAAGATTTAAGGAGTGGCCAATGGGTAATGTGGGAGGCTAGAGGTTGATTTAGGCAACCTAGAGTATAGATAACAAAAGTTAAAACTCTAAATAATAGATATTCTGACCTCCAGTATGTTACAATTGAATGTTAGGCTTTTTGAGGGGCTAATGTACTGAATCAAAACCATATTTAAGTTTTACTGATAGGGTTTTGTTTCTACCTATCTTATAAGAATTTTGAATTAGTTGACCCTAAAAAGAAAAAGGCTTACAGCAGCTCCAAATGTTGAAATCATTTTAGAGCTAAAGGGAATTGAGATGCCTGTGATTTTTATAGCCAGTGAGGGATCAGGAAATAAATTCCTGGCAGTAGTCAGGAACTTGGAGCATGGCAGATCAGGAAACAGGTGAACTGACTGCCTGTACTTCTACCACTACCTTGCTGGCTGAGCATCAGCAGTCACTAGACCTCTCTGGTTCAGTAAATGAGGTGGGCCCTTTACCTCTTCCATTCTGTGGCTATGATTCATGTCAGGCAGTCATTGTATTAATGTGACAGGAATGGCTTTAGGTAAGAAGTAAAGGGATTTCATTTTCAGTATGGAGCTATGCCTCCATTCTCCAGGCCCTATTAGATGATTATTTTATTATTATTATTATTATTATTTTGAGACAGAGTCTCACTCTGTTGCCTGGGCTAGAGTGCCGTGGCGTCAGCCTAGCTCACAGCAACTTCAAACTCCTGGGCTCAAGCAATCCTCCTGACTCAGCCTCTCCTGGGTAGCTGGGACTACAGGCCCACACCACCTTGCCCAGCTAATTTTTTCTATGTTTAGTTGCTTGGCTAATTTCTTTCTATTTATAGTAGAGACGGATCTTGCTCTTGCTCAGGTCTTGCTCCACCTCCTAAGTTCAAGCAATCCTCCCGCCTCGGCCTCCCAGAGTGCTAGAATTGCAGGTGTGAGCCACCACGCCCGGCCTATTTTTGTTTATTTTTTATAAAGTCAGAGTCTTGCTGTGTTGCCCAGGCTGGACTCCTGGGCTCAAGTGATCCTCCTGCCTCTGACTCCCAAGTAGCTGGGACTTCAGGCACATGCCACCATGCCTACACCCAGCTACTACCTGATGATTAAAGCTTTATTTCTCTCACCTCTGAAGGATGTACACAGAGGGAACCATCTGACCTCTCTTGGATGTGAATTCATTAGGCATTTTAAATGGTTCTTGTTTTCTTTTGCTGCTTCAGAATTTCATTTTACTTTAACACCTTCAAACTGAATTGTTATTTCCTAAGACTTAATAGTCAAAATACTTGACCATTTTGTCTAGTTTAAAGGCTAAAAAAGAGAAGACTGAAATCTCATTTTCAACTTTAGAACAGAAAAATTACCAAGAAAACATCCAAGTAGATTCATGCATTGAGGACATTGCTGCTGTTGCCTAAGAACTCAGGGTCTGCTATCCTCTTGGTAAAACTGGCTTTACCTAATGTCTGTGTTTTTGGGATCTGCTTTATTTGAATTTGAAAAGACATTAGGGATTTCAATGGGTTTGCTTATTACACCTCTCAATTAACTTGTTATACCTCCCAATTAACATTAACAGTACCCAGGGTGATGAACATTAACTAGAGTGCCTTGATTCCTGGGAATGAAACAGCTCCTGGAAATGTGGATTGCCTATCAGGTCTTTGTTGGGAGATGGCTTAGTATAGCAGCATAGTTTTCATTTCTGATTTTACAACAAATGCTTCTTGATTTTTTGCAGTTCTCTTGTCTTGGGTGCTTTCTACCTCCACCTCCCTCCTTTTTTTTTGCTATTGGAAATACTTTTGTAAATAAATGGCTCTGAATTCTTCTAAGAAAAAATGGTAACAATTGCTTTGTTATTCACTAACCCAAAATTTCCTTCCAGAACCCTCCAGAACAATCAGTTGAAAACAGTACCCAGTGAAGCCATTCGAGGACTTAGTGCTTTGCAGTCTTTGTAAGTAATTTTTTGGTTTTCTGTATTCTTGAATCATTAGGGGATCCCTCTGGCTGTTAAAGTGTATGAAGAACTGGAATCCTAGGGAAAGGGGAGGTTTATCCTTCATCTGAAATAAAAATGGGATGACCAGTGCAGTTATCAACACGTCCTTTGGCGAGGGACAAGGAGGTGGTTGTTACCTCCTCACTGGTCTTAGAGGCTAAGAGAAAGCTACTGAACATTCATGGCTGCCATGAATTTGTACAGGGCTGGTGATCAGCACCTCTTTGGAACCAGAGTTATATGTGTGCAGAAGTTCTGGTGCCTTGTGTCCTAACTGTCAAGAAATAGCCACAAAGAAATTTGTTTCAGGTGATAATGATAATCAGGACAAACTGATTATAGTTCCTCAATTGGTGAAGGGAACTTCTCAAAAAAAAAAAAAAAAAAGAAGTAAAGAAAACATATTCTTCAAAATAAGGAACTTTGTTAGCTTCCACTAGAATAATGAATACACATTTGCATTGCTTCCTAAATACTGAATACAGTGGGACTGGGGCATAATCCTCAAAGTGTGGCAGTTTGACCACACTTTGCAACAGAATCGCTAGGAGGAGATTGCTAAAATGCAGATTCCTAGGCCATATCCTAGAAGTAATGTTATTTTCTGTTTAAAAGTAGGGTCCAGAAAGCTATATTTTAAAAAATATCCCTAGAACCACCCTTAAGTGTTAAAAATCGTAATAGTTATCACACTTACGTGTGCTGGATTATAAAATTTCATTTTAACCTCATCATATATTTGTATACTAATCTGTTACTTGGATTTTTTTATTGTACTTTGAAATAACCGTAAATACAAGCTTTTGCAGGAAATGCATGCAAGTTAGAAAACAGGGTGATAATGATTGAGCTGCTTGTCTCAACAGTTTGTCAGTGTAAAGCCATTTTTAACTGCACCAAAAAGACATCACTGGAAATTGTAAATGATAGAATTGCCATTTGATTTTAGATTAGATATTCTAGCAGTTAATGGGAAATGAATGTGAAAATAAAAATATGTATTAATAAAATATATGCTATAAAAGTTAAATTTTTTTAAAGTATGTCTAGCGTCATAAACAAGGAGTATCCAGGGTATTGGCCATTTAATTTATAGTTTAAATAGACGTTTAATTTAAGGTGGTTCATATTAAGTAGTTCACTTCATTAAAATGGTACACTATGGAACATAAGGATTTGTTTTTCACCGCAGCTAATTAAGTAGGTTCCTAATAGACTGTCAAAATGAATCGATTGGAATAAATTCCTTTACAAAAATGTTATTTTGCTGTACCCTCTCTCACCTCTGAAGGATGCACACAGAGGGAACCGTCTGACCTCTCTTGGACCTGAATTCATTAGGCATTTTAAATAGTTCTTGTTTTCTTTTGCTGCTTCAGAATTTCATTTTACTTCAACACCTTCAAACTGAATCGTTATTTCCTAAGACTTAATAGTCAAAATACTTGACCATTTTGTTTAGTTTAAAGGCTAAAAAAGAGAAAACTAAAATCTCCTTTTCAACTTTAGAACAGAAAAACTACCAAGGAAACATCCAAGTAGATTCTGTCTAATTTGTGATCAATAAGTACATTAAAGTACATGACACATTCATTGGTTATGTAGATGATTTGAAGTGGTGTTTTTCACAGAAACCATAGGTTTCCCTCTCTAAAACAATGTTTTTAAAAAGCATACTGTGTTCATCATTCACATGTTGTGAATTGCTTAGTTAAAATTATCTCCCAAATTGGGATGGGGCTAGGGAGTGGAGTTAAACAAACTCTGAAGAGGCATTAGGATGTTTTCATATGTATCAGAAACACAAGGAACTGCTCTGTGTCAGGTCTGTTTTATTTAAGAAGGAAATGTTCATGGGTTTGTTAGCATAGTGGGTGCAGCGGTGCAGTTTAGATACAATTGAAATTCTGTCATGGTGTAAAACAGTCTTATCAGCACTTGAGTCAGTTTGAAAATCTGATCTTCAGACCTGAATTACACGAAAGATTTCCTTGTGGTTTTGAACAGTGCTTAAAAGGAACAAAGTTCATTAGGGATTGAAATTGACCAAAAGTGGTTTGATGCAAGTAGGTGCTTGATGATAACTGTAAAATCTGAAAGTGAATTGTTGGTGCTGGTAAAAAGGTAGTATGTGACGGCCTCCGCAAAGCCACGAGAACGGCTACAGCATTACTTGAGCAGGATGTTAAAATGACATGTCAGAATTAGCTCCACTAGAATTTTTCTTTACTTTAGATCACATTTATATTGAATATTAAAGGATCTCAAATATTAAATTTCCTAGGTTTCCCTCTATAACTTTAAAATATATTTATAACTATTATATTTACATTATTGATAAGTTAAAAATAGCGAAAGGAAACTTTTGATTACACAGAATAGGTGTTTATTGATAACAAAGACTTTTTCAATAGTAAATATCTGCATTTGGTACTAATTGTTGCTGTAATTTCATTTTAGACAAGAAATTTAAAAATATGCAAGTCTCAGATGTAAAATAGGCTTTTGAGAACAGAGAATTAGAAGTACATTTTCAAGACAAAAATAAGGGAATTTAGTTAATACATCATTAACCTTTTAATAAAAAAATTGCACTTAAATAAAGTAATAGTTTATCTCTTGCCATATGGAGTTTAAATAGAATAACTTGAAGAAGCCCATATAATCTTTCCACCTTGTGAAATATCTGATGCTTTTTAGCATCTACTAAAACAATCAGTTATAGTATTTTCTTATTCTGTTAGTTAGGATGAATATTAATAAGGTCATCAGTACAAAGCCACAGTCTGAGAAAGTTTCTCTGTGGAGCATTGATCCTCCCTCTAAGTGCAAACTCTTTATCTTTATGGGTGTATCACCACACCCACGTGTGAATTCAGGGATAAGGATAACCATGTGTTTAATTCCTTCTTTAAGGGTTCCATTGTTTTATAGTTTTTCCTTTTAATCCTTACTTGTATGAGACTTCATAATTTTGGGAAATTTTAGTATAGGGTATAGAATATAGTTTCACTACTGTCTTAGCTTAAAACTCACCTGGTTATCTTGCTCTAAGTTATGGCCATCTCTTTTCCTCGATGGTAGATGGCACAGAATTTACAAAAGCTTGAGGAGTATATAACTGAATTTATGTTAAAAAAAAAAAAAGGCACAGTTTTCCTTATTATAGTATTTTACCATATCTTAAGGAAATACTTTTACAGAGAGGACTTAATTTTAACAGGGTATTGCAGCTGTATTTAGGGGTACATTACTCATTATTTTATTGAATATGAATATACATTATGACACAATAACCAATTTAAACTTTTCAACTACTATAACACTGAGAAACTGGAGAGAAACTTCAATTTGTAATTAAAATGCAATCCAAACCCCCTACCTGGCCTATAGAATCTGGACCCTGTTTTCATCCCATACTGTCTCCCTGGGTCCTCCACTCCCCTCCTGTGTCCTAATCACTCCGACCTTCTGGGAGTTGCAGGATCCTACCGAGCTGGTTTCTGCTGCTGGGTCTCTGCCCCAGCCCTTCCCTTTGTCTAAAACACTCCTTGCTCAGCTTCTGTTCCTACTTTTCCTCATCCTTCAGGTCTCAGTTTAATTATCACCTTCTTCCAGACACTTTTCCTGACCAGTGCATTTTGAATAGCTACACTCCTCTTCAGACTCCATCGCTCTTTATCTCAGTACCCTATTTACTTCAGATCACCTTTTTAAGTACTCTGTAATCATTTTGTAATTCGTTTATTAGATCGTGTGTCACCCTGCCCCACCAGAATGTCAGTCTTGGAGGACGGGTCTCCTGCCTGTCTTGTTCACTGTTTTATCCTTTGCGCCTAACAGAATGCTCAATTTAAATGCATTGAATGAATTGCAGATAATTAAATTATCTACAAGTATAATTTAGCTTCATTATTATTTCGTTCCATTATATGCTTAATTGTATGATTATATGTTTAGTGTCTCTCTCTCTTCCTAAGAATGGGTGTTCCACAAGGTTGTGAGTTGTATTTGAGAAAGAGAGAGTATGTGTGTGTGTGTGTGTATTTGAACACATTCCTAACTACTCATTAAAGCAAATCTGCTGAACAGCTCTGTAGCCAGTATTTTGCAAGTCTGTTATGCAGAGGTTACCTGTCTCTTCTCAGAGTAAGTTCTAGAAAGCTCGAGGAATAAACAAGTTTAAAAATGTGTGTTTCTAGGCAGATTCTTAAGGCAGCTGCTCAGTGTCCTGAGCTGTCCCCTTTTGAGTGTTCTTTCAGTTATCTCGACACCGTCAGATACTCCAGGACCCATGAATGGTCTTGAACACCTGCTACTCTGCCTCTGGGGAGGAGAATACATCTGGGGCCTGGGGCAGTTAATTAGGAGCTGAGCCCAGAACTCGCCTGGAGGAAAAAGGGACAATTATGTAAGGAACTGAAGTTTGGAGCAGCCTAGGGAAATAGGAGGCACAAAAAACACTCCAAAACCCAGAATTTCCTGAACGTGAAAACTGCCAAACCCTATTTCTTAAAAAATATATTGTCATATTGAATTTTTATCAGTTTTTTGTGTTTCCTAATTTTCACGAAAAAGTCCAAGACAGTGAATCATGAATCTAAATGATGAACATATATCAACAAGGGATTTGTGAGGAAAGTTGTGATTTGCCTGGCACACACTGTCCTTCATCATATTAATACCAGGTTGTCTTTGTGTCAAAAAGCAATTATTCCAACAATTACACCTGGTTGTGCCAACAATAATACTTAAGAACTTGGTTTCCAGATTTTCAGATGGAGACTTAATTTTAAGTATGAGTAATCCTATTAGTAAGGTGTTCTTAATTCCAAAATTTTGGAAAAATTGAAGAGGCTTTAAATCCACAATAAAATTGATTGGAGGAGCTGCTTAATTTTTCCTGTGGATAATTTGACCTTTTCTTAATGACTGTTAATTTTGGCAAACTAATTTTTTTAAAGTAATTGCTACAAAGAGAAGAGGAGAGGGTTGCTTTGCCAGTATGTGATGCTTATGTTAATATTTTTAATGTGCCTGGTGGTAATAAGGATGATTAAAAATCTATTGGAATAGGTTTGTTGCTATAAAAAAAATTTTAATCATTTTCTAATTTTTCCCTTTGGTACCAAATAAGAGTAGCAACTAAATTTAATGCCAATTATTAGTTACAATGTAACATTGGAAGTAAATTTGGTCAGCTTAGTTTCTTATTGTTTTTCTGTATTTTATAGGTATATTCTGAAACATAAAATTCCAACTTGAGCTTTGTGAGATTTTTTTTTTTTAAATATATCTTTCTACTATAAAGTTACTTTTTAGTCAAAGATAGTTGAAAGTTATAGATTTGGATACATGTATCCCTTTCTTATGAAGGAAGGGAAAGAATTGACTTTCATATACTGGTCTTGGAAAAGTTATTAGATTTTATGAGGACCTCTGATGAAATTAATGAAATAAGGGATGCCATGGTCTTGGTCATTTTTGTAAGTCCTTTTTGTTTTGAAACCTCTGAGAGTTGTGTGAATTGGATTGAGTCATTTCCCTAGAATTCATTACTGGTCATGGTTGTTTCTGTTTCTGTCAGACGTTTAGATGCCAACCATATTACTTCAGTCCCGGAGGACAGTTTCGAAGGGCTTGTTCAGTTACGGCATCTGTGGCTGGATGACAACAGCCTGACAGAGGTGCCTGTGCGTCCCCTCAGCAATCTGCCAACTCTGCAGGCCCTGACCTTGGCTCTCAACAAAATCTCAAGCATCCCTGACTTTGCATTTACCAACCTTTCGAGCCTAGTGGTTCTGTAAGTATCCACCCCTTTGAATACCATATATTTGTGTCAATGGTGGTGGGGGGCGGGGGGGAGGGACAGGAACAGGTTTCTGGTGACAAATTATTATGCAAGTACCTCACTGATCATGCTCCTATATAGTTAGTGCTTGGGGAAGCTGCCTTTGTACAAGATTCAACAAAATAGAATTTTAAAAAAATAATATCTGATAATAATTGTTGAATCTCTCTAAAAATAAATGGCCATTTGTAATTACGAGAAGAAATAGAGTCATTCAACAAACAGCTTTTACTTGTGTTCTGGCAAGGTACTTTCAATGTTAAAAGAAGTGAAATCGTTTTGAGATGCTCATACAAATAAGTTCCAGGGATACTTAATGTTTTTCCAACTTTTTGAGATGTGATCCTTGTGTTTTTAAATTTTTAAAACTTGGATATAATGAAGTGGCATTTCCTTTCGAATCTGTCACCAGTCTTACTGGTATAAGCTATGCACTTCCTCTGTGCCATTACTCCTATCTCCCCGTTGAGAGAGCTCGTCAGAGTTTTGCTTCATATAATTAAGAGCTAATCAGAACTTTTATTTTGATATAAGCAAATATTAAATAATCTTCAATGTGTGTACCATCTTTCCATTAGAGATATTTTGTCTTCCTATTGGTATTCTACGTTCAGTCTGCAGCGTATAGCAAGAAGTCACTACCCAATGCCATTTATTATCCATAGTCAAGTTTTGACATGTTTAGCTGCACTATTCCTTCAAAACACCAATTTAGACATATAAGACACTTATAATAGTTGTTATTGGGAGATGTAAAAGTCATTTCGATGCTTTTTTCCTCATAGGCATCTTCATAACAACAAAATTAAAAGCCTGGGTCAACACTGTTTTGATGGACTAGATAACCTGGAGACTTTGTACGTATATTCCCATTTCGGCTAATCATGTTGTGATACTGATAGTGCAATTTTGTACTCTTTTGCAGAAGGAAAAAGTACGGATCTTGAGTTCAGCTCATTATTAATTCACTTTAATATGTGACTAAACTCTTGCCATCAAATAACCCAGTTACGAGTACTAATCTAAGTTAATAGTTAACAATGGCACATAAGTGCGAACTTCATGGTTTTTCTTCCTCCCAAAATATGTGTTAAAAGCAGCTCAAGCCATGAAGATTTATGTCTTTTAAAAAATGTTGGTATATTGGTTTTCTTAAATGTATGACAGTTTTGGAACTTGAAAATTTCTGAGATAAATTCTGGATAGTTTGTTTTTTCCATATCTCAGTTGCCTTGCTAATTGTTAACACTGGGTTTGAATACTATGTCTGTTTTCACATGCTAAAATATAACAAATTAAGGTTTTATATTTTGCTTATGATACTTTTTTGCTGTTTCCCCTAGCTAACGTTCTCAGGGGCTCTGGCTGTTTCAGCTCTGCATTGCGCCATTATATAAGTAAAAGACATAGTGCAGCTGTGTGTAATCGAGAGTAGGATCTTTATTTTTGTTGTTTTAGTTTACATTAGTTGCCTTCATTCAAGGATACATAATGTTTGCTATTGTGATGTAGCAAATGATTCAGAGAACATCCCAATTAGATGTCGTGAGTAAAGCCCGATTGGAATGCTTAGGGTTTGTAGTATTTTGTTCAACTGAATTTTCTGGTTAACTGTCAGTTAATGAGAAGACTTAAAATCTTTTAGGACTCCATTAATTCATATTCCTGTCGAAACAATAAGAGGATAGTAAATATCAATGGATATTTGAAAGTTGAAGATCCTGAGGAAGATATTTCCATGCTCAGGTCTCCTTTGCTAAGTGTGTAACTTCTAGTGTAACAAATAAAAAATAAAAGATCTCCTGATCCTGGGCCATGTATACTATTCCAGTGATATTAAAATTAAGCCTCTTCTTCCCAATTAAAGTTTTATTTGCCATTTTTCCTTCTATGTAAAAGAGGAATACAAAATAGATCTCGAAGGAGCTAGGCTTTTAATTTTGGTTTACTCTCATTCTTAAATCAATCATGCTAATCATATGCCAACATGTTTGTTTATGTTAATAACATTTTTTTTGTTTTTTTTTTTGAGACAGAGTCTCACTGTGTTGCCCGGGCTAGAATGAGTGCCGTAGCGTCAGCCTAGCTCACAGCAACCTCAAACTCCTGGGCTCAAGCGATTCTCCTGCCTCAGCCTCCCGAGTAGCTGGGACTGCAGGCGAGCAACACCACGCCCAGCTAATTTTTCTGTTTTAAGTACAGATGGGATCTCACTCTTGCTCAGGTTGGTCTTGAATTCCTGAGCTCAAGTGATCCTCTGGCCTCCCAGAGTGCTAGGATTATAACCTGAGCCACTGTGCCCAGCCTTTTTTTTTTTTTTTTTTTTGAGACAGAGTCTCGCTCTGTTGCCCCAGCTGCAGTGCGGTGGCATCATGATAGCTCACTGCAGCCTCACTCTGGGCTCAAGCGATCCTCCTGCCTCAGCCTCCCATGGAAATAATTTTAAACTTACATAAAAATTACAAAAATAGTACCCAAGAATAATATGACATCTGTCTAGATTTACTTTTTATTTTTTAATTTTCGAGATAGGGTCTCATGCTGTTGTCTGGGCTAGAGTGCAGTGGTGTCATCATAGCCACCTCTAGGGTGAAATGGTCTTCCAGCCTCAGCCTCCTGAGTAGCTGGAACTACAGACATGTGCCACTACGCCCGGCTAATTTTTTCTATATATTTTTAGTTGTCTGGGTAATTTCTTTCTATTTTTTTAAGTAGAGACGGGGACTCGCTCTTACTTAGGCTGGTCTCGAACTCTTGAGCTCAAATGATCCGTCGGCCTCAGCCTCCCAGAGTGCTAGGATTACAAGCATGAGCCACCATGTGCGGCCAAGTTGCCATTTCTGATTCATTTTTAAATGCTAGACTGATTGAACTGATCTAACATTAAAGGAAAATAAAATGTGGCTGTATTTAATTAAGATCAGCTGACTGATCACTGTCACTTTCACTATCACTAGCACTTTCTTGTTTCTATATCATGCCCTGTAATTATCTAATAAAATTTAATAGGAGAAGCTGCTTGTATATTTCTTCAAGTAATGGAAATAGGAAGAAACTTTTTTATTACCTTTGAAAGGCAGCCGATTTGAACGTAAGAGAAAATTTGCATCATCTTGAGTTTTGAAAGAACAGTTTATTGACTGACTGAAACTGGCTGTTGCTCTGGCTAGAGTGCAGTGGCATCATCATAGCTCACTACAACCTCAACCTCCTGGGCTCAGTGATCTTCCAGACCATAGGCACATACCACCACACCCTGCTAATTTGTCTGTTTTTTTGTAGGAATGGAGTCTTGCTATGTTGCTCAGGCTGGTCTCAAACTCCTGGCCTCAAATGATTCTCCCGCCTTGGCCTCCCAAAGTGCGGGATTACAGCATGAGCCACCAGGCCTAGCCTGAAAGAACAGTTTTAAAAAAACTGAAATTGTTAACACTGTCTTATTTGTATCTTTGTGGGAATGTGAAAAATGGATAATACCTGTTTCTGCGTAGAGCTGCCCCACTGACACTTTCTGACATTTCTCATTTTCTAAGATTTTTTACATAATTTAATTCTAATTACTGACAAGTAGTTCATTTAATAGTGTATGAATATAATAGTTTATAGTAATTCTGTTAGATCATGTAGAAGGAAGGGAGTTTGAGGTGACATATATCTTTGGCTAATATATCTTTTTCTGGTCTGCTCAGTTGATACAGTTGCTCAGAACAGGATATGGAGGAGCAAATCTGTGTAAAGACTATCCATTTTAACTTTCTAACTTGATCCTCAGCTATATTGTTCCATCAGTTGTGTTATAATTAGACTATTGGTCACAAGGGGAGCTAGGTAAGAGAATTTGAATCATTGGCACAACTCATCCCGGGACCAGAAAAACAACATATTGGTAGACATGTGCCATGATTTATGGAGCACAATGCATCCATTGCTCTTTTCTTTACCTCTCCTTTTTCTTAAATTTTATTTTGTGAAGAAACCCAATCGTTTGTCTTGTAGAATTTTTTTTTTTTGAGTCGGAGTCTCACTTTGTTGCCCTGGCTAGAGTGAGTCCCATGGCATCAGCCTAGCTCACAGCAACCTCAGACTCCTGGGCTCAAGCAATCCTGCTGCCTCAGCCTCCCAAGTAGCTGGGACTACAGGCATGCACCACCATGCCCGGCTAATTTTTTCTATATATTTTTAGCTGTCCAATTAATTTCTTTCTATTTTTTATAGAGACGGGGTCTCGCTTTTGTTCAGGCTGGTCTCGAACTGAGCTCAAACAATCTGCCAGCCTCGCCCTCCCAGAGTGGTAGGATTACAGGCATGAGCCACCGCGCCCGGCCTGTCTTGTAGAATTTTTTACTGTCTGAATTTTGCTGATTACATCTCAGTGGAGTAATACATCCTCTGTATTTCGCGTGAATCGGTAGAGAGTGATTTTTAAATACAGTCTAATGACTGTGTAGTGTTTTTGCCAGCACCATGTGGTTGCCATATTGTGGCTGCCATTTTATGTTGCCTGAATTTTTTAAAATTGTCATCTCCTGGTCCCTTCATTCACTTTTTGATTTGCGTATTTGTAAGTGAGCGTCTCCCTTAGATGGACATTTGTTTAGCTCTTGCAAATGACTTTATTTCACCTTTCTCTAGTAAAGGCTATATATCTGGTTTGAGATCAACTTCTGTTTAAAGACAATAATAAAAGCATAAAAATAAAAAATATCTGGTCACTCTTGACTGTCAGGCATTAAGAGAAGCCTTAACGTTTCCATTAATTCCAATAACATTTTTCTGTAATTTACATGAAATAATTTTATAGTATTTATTAACCTAACCGTTTGTTCCCAAAACTTTTTCTATGAATTAAATCTTAAGTGTTCTTCAGATGAATTATGTGTGTGAATGTATTTCATAATTAGGAAAATACAAACTGTTTTGCTATATGATACTTAGAGATTTTCTATTTCTATTTCAATTTAAAGACGGAATTGCTTGTTTTTTTCTACACTACCATTTCTTACCTTAAATTAACGTTTAAAAATTAACACACTGCTTGTTAAAGTAACCTGAGCATCTTTTTTATTTCTGTTCATGCCTAACTCTTTTGAATATGATTTGACTTTTGTATTCCAGCGTATTTATTTGTGCCTTCTCTCATGCCAGAAATACTAGGTGAATGTTTTTCATAATTTATAGAGGAACTGTTCTTTTTTTTAATTTTAAAATTTTTTGTTGGTTTCTTGGTATCTTCTGATCTTATTTCTAATGAATGCTTTCATTTAGATATTTCAGGAGCCAGCAGAGGAAGAACGAGATGGCAGAAAAAAGAAATATCCTAGTCCCCAGAAGACTCGTTCAGAATCTAGTGAACGAAGGTTTGTGTTTATCTTTAATTAGGAAGGTATTGATAACTTGCTTTTCGGTTGCCTTGTAAGGGCATTAAGGGGATTTTTAACATATGAACTGATGCTTCTCTTTCTAAACTCATTAAAGAAAGAGACATTACCTTTCTTCCCTCCATTCTCTGTGTTTTGTCTTTGTCTTACTTTCTGTTCCTTTTATAAACAGTCATCATTATGTGCTTTCCCCAAGAGCTCAGGGGTGGGAGCAGTCTCCTTAGAGAATATTAATGAAATGTTCCATTTGGTTAGGGGTGCTCAGTATTAAAATCGTCCATGTCATTTTATAAGTAGTGCAGTTTGTATATTGAATCATCAACCTACCGTCAAAAATATCTGTCTTTGTGTAAGAAAACTTTGTTTTGAACCTTTTTTCTTTTCCAGTTCTAAATTTCTGTTTTCCTTCTACCCCTTCCCATACTTTGGATTCTCCTCCTTTTTTTCATTCCTCCCCTCCCAGTGTACTTGAAGCGGGAATGTTTTTTCCTTTTTGTATATTGGCTTAGAAGAATTATGTGATGGTCTTGCAACTTTTCTGAAAAAGCATAGACTTTATGCATTTTGATGACTCGAGAGTATTTTATACTATAGATTTGTTTGCAGGCTTGGTTTCTATAGCTTACGCATGGCTTTTATATCTGTGCGTTATAGAACACGTGAGAAAAAAAGAGAAGATGGCAAGTGGAGAGACTACGACCGGTACTATGAGCGGAATGAATTGTACCGGGAGAAGTATGACTGGAGAAGAGGCAGGAGTAAGAGTCGGAGTAAGAGCCGAGGCCTGAGTCGTAGTAGAAGCCGAAGTAGGGGGCGCAGCAAAGACCGGGATCCAAATAGGAATGTTGGTGAGTAGATGAAGTATCTCCCCTAAAAACTCTGTAGTTGCTCATCTTTCTCTATCACAGGGCACAAGTAATTTCCTTAAAGGTAAATGTACCTTTAATATGTCTAAGCAATATAAAAGCTGGAATTGTCTCAAAAAACTCAGTATTGATTTTGTTACAAAGACAGGGCTCTATTCTTGGCATGGAGTCAAGGGAGTTTGATTAAAAAGAAGCTATTTGTAAGTGTGTTATAGTATATGTCTAGACTTAACTCATTTTATATAATTGACACAAATGTCCTTCAATCAACAAAACTATCAGTTAAGGAAGAGGGTTGCCTGCTTTTGCTTTTTTTGCTTTGTTTTGTGTTCTAAAAGTAATTGATTTGCTTAATAAGGTTTTTAAAATTAAAAAGGAAAAAAGTTTAAATAGATGTCTGGGATCCCAACCACTCATCTCCTGAGATATATCAGCTTGGAAGTCAATTCTTGGATAAGATTTTTATTAAATAAAAATCAGTAGAGAAGCTGAACTTTTTTCATTAAATGTAAATGATGTTGCTGTTATAAAAGATGATTTTGTAGAAGTTATTGGTCAAGATATATTAGATAGTTGATGTTCCTGCTTTTAGGATATATTAATAATGACAGTTTGAAATACCGATAGGTCATTAACTTTAAACAATATTCTCTTTTCTGTGAGAAAATAAGCCTAGTTTAAGAACATAAAATGTCTAATCTCTTTGTGTCTTGTTTTAATTTTGTCTGTAAAGCAGAGCACAGGGAAAGATCAAAGTTTAAGAGTGAGAGGAATGACCTGGAGAGTTCCTACGTGCCTGCATCTGCACCACCTCCGAACTCTTCTGAGCAATATTCCTCCGGGGCACAGTCTATTCCCAGCACTGTTACTGTGATCGCACCTGCTCACCACTCTGAAAACACAACTGAGAGTTGGTCCAATTACTATAACAATCATAGCTCTTCCAATTCTTTTGGTCGAAACCCACCACCAAAGAGGCGATGCAGAGATTATGATGGTAAAAATCACCACCTTCTCATTTTGTACCTGAAAGTCCTAGTAAAGCAAATGTTGCATATATTGCATGCTTTTTAATTATAGTCCAGTTTTTGTTAAAAGCGATGAATGAGGAAGAGTATCTCTTTTGGCATATGTTTATTTAGTTGTTTGAGTTAATTTTTTTAACATTCAAGAGAATGTTTAAATTTGACTCTTTTTTATTGTTTTCATTGTCTTCAAACACTCTAAATATACCATAAAATTGCTAGACAGTAGGAATTGTAATTTCTTTTTGTAGTGTTTGGTGCTGGAAATTTAAACATGTATAACCTTACTTGATTTGCTGACTTCATTTGAATAAATGAATCAGTATGTGTGTATTTTAATTTTTTATTATGGAAATAAGTTAACAAAATAATATAATTAACCCCAGTGTATACATCACCTAATTTCAACAGTTACCAACTCATGGACAATCTTGCTTTTGTCTACACTCCCATCCCGTTCTCCCTGGCTTATTATATCAAGCAAATAATAGACATAATTTTTTTCTATAAATATAGAATGCATTTTTTTTTTTTTCCTGTCGTGACAGAGTCTCACTCTGTTGCCCAGGCTAGAATGCCGTGGCATCAGCCTAGCTCGCAGCAACCTTGAACTCCTAAGCTCAAGCAATCCTTCTGCCTCAGCCTCCCAAGTAGCTGGGACTACAGGCGTGCATCACCATGCCCCACTAATTTTTTCTATATATTTTTAATTGTCCAGCTAATTTCTTTCTATTTTTTTTTAGTAGAGACGGGGTCTCCCTCTTGCTCAGGCTGGTCTCAAACGATCCTCCCACCTGAGCCTCCCAGAGTGCTAGGATTATAGGCGTGAGCCATCACTTCTGCCTGAATGCATATATTTTTATATTCTATTTAAGTGGGGAATAGAGTCAGATCGTAATTCAAGTGTTACTCATACTTCTTCATAATATTTTTTTCATTTAGCAGTATTTCCTGTATTTTAAAACGTAAAGAGGTTCCTCAATATCTATTTAAGCTTCTTAGCATTCTTTATGTTCAAAAATGTGTTTAACCTGTTTCTTATTGATGGATATTTGGGATGTTTCTAATATTTTTCTTTTATGAACAGCACTGCAGTGAATAACCTGGTACATGATGTCTACTTGAATATTTTAAACTATAGTTTCATTTTCCAGATATAGCAAGAATGATTGTTTTAGAATAATATGAGAGTAAATCATTAAAATTAAATCATCTAGGTCAATGCCCTTATTTCCCCCTCCCCCCAGCCTTTGCTAAATCAATATTTGTTTAAAGTATCTGAGTTTTTATTTTGAAAACTTAATAGCAAATGAATTAATTTAATAGTGGCTAGTAGCCTCCTCTTGACCTTGTTTTTTGCTATCTCAAAAAGTCATAATCTCATAGTATAGAAATTAGGGAATATACCTGCTTCTACCTCAGAGAGATATGATGATTAACAGAATAACACTAAGAAGGCTTTAGACTCCTTGGAGAAAACCACTTTGGAAATCAGATTGGTGGGTTTTTTAAGGACATGTTTTGTTTGTTTTCTGAGCTCTTAAGTAGATCATAACAAGATTCTCTTTTTATTCTTACAGAAAGAGGATTTTGTGTACTTGGTGACCTTTGTCAGTTTGATCATGGAAATGATCCCCTGGTTGTTGATGAAGTTGCTCTGCCAAGTATGATTCCTTTCCCACCCCCTCCTCCTGGGCTTCCTCCTCCACCACCTCCTGGAATGTTAATGCCTCCAATGCCAGGCCCAGGCCCAGGTCCTGGCCCAGGTCCTGGCCCAGGCCCAGGCCCGGGTCCTAGCCATAGTATGAGACTTCCTGTTCCCCAAGGACATGGTCAACCTCCACCTTCTGTTGTGCTTCCCTTACCAAGTAAGTACATGTTGGTCGAATTTTTCTTTCTTTAGTGGAGAATTCTATTTAGAAGAACCTTATCTCTTTTAGCTAACTTGACACTCTGTTTAACGTGTTTGAAAAATAAAATAATAATAGAATCTGGAATATATTCTCATAATTAAGATGCTGTTCTTTCCTTTTTTCCATCAATTGTTAACATGATTTTATTTCTACTAGTCTCAGTGTAAATTTTATCTGTAGTGGCCTAACCTATATTGACCTGTTGTCAGAATCTTGCTATGTGATAACATCTTAAAAAAAGACAATTTTTGGCTGGGCATGGTGGCTTGCGCTTGTAATCCTAGAACTTTGGAAGGCCACAATCACTTGATGCCCGGTGTTCAAGACCAGCCTGGGCAACACAGTAAGATCCCCATCTCTAGAAAAAAATTGTTTAAATTAGCCAAGTGTGGTGCATGCCTGTAGTCCTAGCTACTTGGAAAGCTGAGCCAGGAGGTTGCTCGTGCCCAGGAGCTTGAGGTTGCAAAGAGCTGTGATTGCGACACTGCACTCTAGCCCAGGCAATAGAGCAAGATCCTGTCTCAAAAAAAAAAAAAAAAAAAAAGAAAGCCAGTTTTTAAGACATCGAAGAACTTGTCAATAGTTTTATGAAATTTCCCAATCTTTAAAGAAAATCTCTTAAAGAATATCGAAATACTATTTTTAAATTTTTTATTAAGGAAATTTTTAGAGATAGAAGAATAGTATATGTGCTGCATGTACATCATCCAGCCTAAGTGTACATCATACAGCCTCAATAGCTGTTTTTGTCTCATTTATTTTCTCTTCCCCCTTGCATTTTTTTGGGTTGATTTGTTTTCTGCTGGAGTAAATTCCGAATGTCATTTTACTAGTATGTGTTTCAGTATGGATCTCTTTGCTGATAAGGACTGTTTTTGTTTGTTTTAAAAATAATAGTCAATATGCTATTATCATATCTACCAAAATTAAGAGCGAGGAATGTTTAGAAATGATCATGTATAAAGCAGTAACAGTTGCTAATATAGCAGAAACAGAAGTAAGACTAAATTTTTAAAACATAGCTGAAAAAAATTATGGAATGAATTATTTACATGTATGCAAAAAAATATAAAAAATATCTACTTGAAAATATAAGATTTTTTAAATATAAGATATTAAAAGATGGCAAATTATTATTTAACACATTAACTGCCATGTGAGTTGTATTTAATTCATGCTAGTTTTGAGTCTAGGGCCTTGTGGAGCATATGTAACTTACATGTCTCTTCACCTTGGGAGCTGGTTGAACTATTTTTCAAATTGTATATAACTCACAGAAAATAATAAAAAATAACAAATTTTTCATTAAATTAGAAAGGATTGTTTAATTTTTAAAGTTTTTATTCTATTTTTGTAATAAAATACTGTGGCCCCCAGGGAAAAAAAAATTTTTTCCTAGTGTGGCAGTGAATGTGTTAAAAAATGTGTTACCATTCAATTTATTTAAGTAGTACTTTTTTTTTTTTTTTTTTTTTTTGTGATAGACTGTTTTTCTGTTTGCCCGGGCTACAGTGGCGTGGCATCAGCCTAGTTCAAAGCAACCAAAACCTCCTTCAGCAGTACTTTTTATCAATTTCTTTTTTTTTAACATTTTATTTTGAAATAATTATAGAATCACAAGATCTTAAAAAAATAGTTGAGCATGATCCCATGTATCCATCATCAGGCTACCCTGCAGTAAAGTACTCTATTAGAATACATTTTACTATGTTCTAATGAACATTATGCATAGGTTTGGTCAATGGAAATATATTTTTTTTTAACTTAGTGTTTGTGAATATTTAATATTATCACATGAACAGTGCAATTGTGAAGTTCAAGCTGATATTTTATTCTCCAGATAAAGAAGCATTGTTATATATCAAAATTCTAGCAATAAATGATGTTATCTCAATGTAGCGACGTATCTGGTTAAAAGTTAAATCCAATAATTCCCTTTCCCACAACATTTTGCTTTGAAAAATTTCAAGCAAACAGAAAAGTTGAAGGAATTGTAGTCATATACTCACCAGCTAGGTTCTACGATTAGCATTTTATTATATTTGCATTTTCACATATCTTTCCTTCTCTCCATTTTAATTTTTGATGCTTTTCACAGTACGTTGCTGACATCAGTACACTTAAGCACACTTATCATTAACTTAAGAGTTCTACAGAAATTTACCATCCTCCAGAAAGTTTCCTCAAGCCTTATCCCAGTCATTCTCCCCCTCTACCCATAGAGGCAACCAGTTCTGCTTTTCTCACCCTGGATTAGTTTTGTCTTTTTTAGAACTAAGAATGTCCATTTAATTAATTGTACAACTCACAGTGCTTAAGTCTGCATATATAAAATTCCTTTTTTTTTTTTTTTAACATTTTAAAAATTTTATTTGGATACATTTTCAGATTGGAATCTTTTATTTTTACATTAATAAAAGTATTTCCACTATTCATTAACAAAGCTCTGTTTTGTTTTGTTTATTTTTTAAATTTCAAAATATTAAAGTGGTACAAATGTTTTTGTTACATGGATACATTTTATAATGCTTGAGTCAGGGCTGTTAATGTGCCCATCACTCCAAATAATGTTCATTGTACCCATTAGGTAGATTTTTGCCCCTCTCCTCCTATCCCCCCCCTTCAAAATTCCTTAATTCTGTTTAAAGCCAAAGTAGGTATTTTAAGTATGAATATCCAAATTAGTACTAGTATAGTAGATATTTCTAATAGGCAACATTAATGCTGTCTGTTTCACTTTCTGTTATCTATAGGACCACCCATAACACAGTCAAGCTTGATAAACAGCCGTGACCAGCCTGGGACAAGTGCGGTGCCCAATCTTGCACCAGTGGGAGCAAGACTACCTCCTCCTTTACCCCAGAACCTCCTTTATACAGTATCAGAACGTAAGTAAATCATATTTGTCTTAAAATTGATAAAATATAGGAAAGCCCAACTTTATCAGTGTTACTGTATTTAAAAATGTAAATTATTTCTATTCTGTGGACTCTCTAACTATAAAACTTACATTTGTGTCCACAATGCACTTTACTGTGTGGTTATGTTATATAGCCATATGTTAATTTTGTAGATAAGGGAGAGAAAGGGAAGGCTTTCTGTTTTGGAGAAGTCTACTCTGCTATAAAGTAGCAACATTCAGTCTTCTCTAAAGGAAATAGATTTTATAATTTCTGTTTAAAAATTGTTTCTCTGATTGAATTTTTAAAACATAAGACTGATCGAAGAAGTATACAAAAAATTGGGTAAAATATGCCTAATAATTTAACTTGCATGCTGAAGTGGACATAGAGAGCATCATTTAAATTGTACTATTTAGTGGTTTGGCTATTTGTTACATTCATGTTTAATAGTGATAGTGTACTTTAATTGAATCCTAATTCACTTTTGTTTCTTAGGTGTTTTCTTGGTTAATTTACTAAAGCTTTTTAAAAAGTTCCTTTCTGGCTGGGTATGGTGGTTCACACCTATAATCCTAGCACTCTGGGAGGCCAAGGCAGGAGGATCCCTTGAGCTCAGAAGTTCAGAGCTAGCCTGAGCAAGAGTGAGACCCCGTCTCTACCAAAAAGAAAGGAAAAAAAAAAACAGCTGGTCCTTGCGGCTCCTACCTTTAGTCCCAGGTACCTGGGAGACTGAGGTAGAAGGATCGCTTGAGCCCAGGTGTCAGAGGTTGCAGTGAACTACAGTGATGCCACTGCACTTTACCCAGGGCAGCAGAGCGAGACTCTGTCTCAACAAAAACAAACAAGGCAACTGAGCACCCCTCCTCACAACCCCGCACTCCTTCATATAAAAAAACTTTAAAAAAAGAAAAAAAAAGTCCCTTTCTTCAAGACATAAAAAAACGTAGTTGGTTATTAAAAATGTCAAATTATGGACCGGGTGTGATGGCTCACGCCCGTAATCCTAGCACTCTGGGAGGCTGAGGCGGATGGATCGCTCAAGGTCAAGAGTTCGAGACCAGCCTGAGTAAGAGCAAGACCCCATTTCTACTAAAAATAGAAAGAAATTATCTGAACAACTAAAAATATATAGAAAAAATTAGCTGGGCATGGTGGCGCATGCCTGTAGTCCCAGCTACTCGGGAGGCTGAGGCAGGAAGATAGCTTGAGCCCAGGAGTTTGAGGTTGCTGTG